>OY720643.1:80770522-80959277 GCA_963169105.1 Ceriagrion tenellum | reverse complement strand
AAACTGCTCCAATTTCATTTACATCTGCCTACAGCGGCTACATGAAGAGAATGATGAACCGAAAACTACCTACTCTTTTGCAACGGCAAGATGTCCTTAGAGCCTCGGGCGTTAAGCGTTCATGTGCCTCCACTCCTGTATAACAAGTTTGGAAAAAGCATTTACGGGCTCTGGCGTTCGATGGAAGCGGTTGTGCAGAGACGCCGGGACGTTGTATTTGGGTGCTAGCGTATTCTTGTCCCCAGGCGTAGCAAGGGAGAAGGTGCTCTGTAACGGGGGAAGGGTTCCTTAGATTTCGCGGAACTTGTGAAATTTGCTGTCCCCATTGAGCCAACGTTAGAGGAATACACGAGCAGAATTAAAGCGTGAAATTAATCCATCTCGTTATATAGGTATTCCTTAAATTCAGCTTGAATTTAGGCTAACAGGATGGAAGCAATTACGGTATTTTCAATTCATGTACAATAGCTGACGATATATTCATGCCTATGGCAAAAAAGGAATTTCAGCCGTCTTATGTAAGGAAAAACTCTTGTCTAAATATAAGAGAATAGTTTTGCAGTCACAATTTTTCTCATCTGATTCTCGTCATCTTTTGCAGAAAATTCAAATAGCATATAATTGCTGAAGTTATCCTTGAAGGTATCTTTTCATTTCGTAATTACTCATTACCTAGCTGTATGATATTAAAAATTTTAGTTAGTTCTCGCGGTACCTCTTTGGATCCAAGAGAGAAACTTGGCGGTCGAACTTTATTGCATCGCATGCCATTACCATATGTTTCACCTTGTCCAAAAGGCAGTGTATCTAGCATCAGTGAGACCTTCAGTATACCAATCATTTTTCATGCTGTGTAAGAACCAGCAACCATATATGAAAGATTATTAATGTCAGTCGTGGGATATGGATTCCAAAATTTCTTTTGGTTTGGAAGGCAAACTTTAGAGGCTTGCAACATTGTCATTCAGGTTGCCCAGCTTATAAGACATTTTTTATAGAGGAGAGCAACTCAAATTTAAAATTTCATCTCCCATTACTATGGATTTAAAAAAAAAATAATTTTTAAAATTCAGTTAAAGAGTTCACCATACAATATGGATCTCATTTAGTCTCTTTGCAAACAAATGCCGTTCAATGGATAAAAAAGCCCTCGGGGATTATCTCAACGCCCAATCCTTTTGGATTTCAGGGCGAAATTCTCAGAAATTGTTGGCCGGATGATGGAGTCATCACCGTAATTAAAGCATTTCATTTTGAGGCATTGAGGTCATTGGAAAAAATGCCCGATAAGTACGATTTTGGACAACGTGAGACCCTGGCACCGTTGAAAGCTTCGGCTACATTACAGGCTATCGGAATTACGATTTTGTAACGGGCATTTTGAGAATATTCTACCAATATTTGTGGGTAGTTTTGGACTTAATCTGCTCTCGCTGTGTATTAATAATAAGGTTAACGAAATTTAGACTTATGGTGCATGTAAATGAGTTCTGATATCACGTCAGAAATTGTAACATAATATGTAGTTTTTAAATTGAAATTTAATATACTTTTCTAACAAAAATATTACGATTCTGTTGCTTTCAAGCTCCTGCCGAGAGTTATAAATTGAGTGAAAATATCTCCGAGAGAAAAGTGGAAAACGAAAAAGTTATATTCTTGGTTCAAAACAATGTAATACTGCATGTGTGTTTGGCAACTAAGTCTGTCATTTGATCGTCGAAAAAAATATTCACGTCACATTATATCTGATTAATTAGACGTATTTTAACATATTTTGGCGGAAAAACTGTTGTCATGTAGATGCTAAAATGGAGTTACAAACGTTTTCAAGGAAGGTTTTTATGAAAAGTTAAGGACACATTTGGAATGCAAATACTATTTTTTTGCGTAAGTAATGATATCATAATAGTCTTATAGACGAACGTTTAATAATTACTGACACTTCATCGTGAAATAATGGTATTATTAGAATTCTGTTAGTACGGTCCAATAATTGTATTGTGTGCGAAATTGCTCCGTTGGTAAAACGAATGATATTTTTTGTATTTATTGTACGGGCAATTTGTATTTGTTTGTATATATGTTTGGGCAAAGTCATAATTTACATAATTTATGGCGTTATCGTGATGGCATATGTGAAAACAATATGTGCCTCGAATTATTAGTGTATTCGCAATTCCACTAGGGGAACGAAATGTCAATATTTGTTCGAAAAATATGTGGAAAATATGCAGCAAATACGAACGATGAAAATTAATCAGTTTAAAATTTTACAATATTCCAATATGGCTACTTTTTGCAAGTATGGAAATTATTGTTGAAGTAACTCTGCAATTTATCTAACTTTGGTCCGAATTACCCGAGAGTAGCAGTCATGTCGTACCTAGTTGTAGCTTATAACGAGAGTCCAAGTATAACTTTAGACACTTCAGAAGTTGAATATTATTGAAGGGTTATTTCCATACAATGAGGAAGATGGTAATGTATGGGTATGAAAAAGTATTAGATAAAAGCTGGGACCAATATCAGTCCAATGGATAAGTTCATTTATATCATGTCCAATAAAGATCAGTCCAATGGATAAGTTCATTTATAATTAAACTCATTAGCTTCGCTTACATCTTTAGATGAATTTGAATTCAAAACTTAGACTGCTTCTTCTCAATATATATTCATGTGTACTGACTCCTGATTATTTTCCTTTGTTTAAACTGCTCAATGCAAATGGAAAATTCTCTCAGTTGGAATTCCTTTCGGTTGACCTTTGTTCACCATCATTTAAAGCTACCTGTCCTCTCGGACAGTTGGGTGCCGCATACCATCCATTTTTATTGTTTCTTCCTGATGTGAATTTAAACAATAAGCAAAGTCTTTATTTTTCTTGGAATTAAAATTGGAGCCATTGTACACTCTTCCAATGACCAAAATATCCCAAAGCCACAAAGCTACTTAGCTCATTTTAGACGTGAATATATATCCAGTCATCATTTAACCCTTTATGGACAACAATTTTTCTACTTGAAATTTTTTTCCTTCCAAGTCCCAATCAAGGGAGATAATTTAAAGCACGCCCATCCATTGTAAAAGCATTTTTCTCAAAATAGCCTAGAATTTAGGTACGAGCGGGCCAAAAACGTCCTAATGGGCTACAGTGGAATAACTTACATGGTTACTGAGGCACAACGATTCTGGAGGTATGTGTCCAATTCGGCACACCTGACGTTAAAGGGTTAAGTTATAGCTTTAGTAGTTATGGGAGTATATTCAACGCCTCTAATAGTATTTTTTATATTAATTAAAACAAATTTTGTGGATATCGGGGCTAGCCTCGATATAGCCTTGACGGAGTTACATACACATCTAATATCCGGCGTTTCTAAATCTCGCAAGTGACCACATTATTAAATTCTAAATTTGGCTTTGATCTCGCGGATCGCGGATGGCTAGCCTCGATATAGCCTTGACGGAGTTACATACACATCTAATATCCGGCGTTTCTAAATCTCGCAAGTGACCACATTATTGAATTCTATATTTGGCTTTGATCTCGCGGAGCTGAGGCGGTTAGCACACACTCTGGACTATTGCGTCACATGTACTTCCAGTAGACAAGAACATCTTATTTAAGTCCCAAGAAATTCCTTAGTGGAAGAAGACCCCTTCTGTTGGTTCACTGACTACAGCTCTCGGTGCAATATCCTTGGGATCCAGGAAGATGATGATCAACTTGAGCTGTGTATTTCAAATTGAACAGTTCCGAGAAGTGAACTGATAAGTAAATGAACGTTTTCCACAAACTCCCTGTTCCACGCTGTAATTTGAAATTTGAACCATGTCCTACACTGTCGTATGAACGAGGCAACAGCTGGTTGTAAATTGTGTTCATATAGTTCCTTCGAGGACAAACAGATAGCGAAAATTGAGGCGGAGTTACAATCCACCCACCCACTGGATTACGCCATTCGTGGAGGGCGGGGATTGAACTAATCCTTGAGCTCCAAGAAAATACCTAAACCGCAGTCCTAAACGAGATTATCTGCGGCAGTGCGCAGAAAGATCCTGGACCGCATGCCTTAAAAGGTTCACGTACGGTAGTTCTCAGAAAGAGTCGCTGAGCAGCATGTTCAAAAGAATGTGCCATTCTGATAACTACAACTTAATGAAGTCACTCCGCTCCACATTTGGAATGCTATGACTATTCTTGTGGATTTTTATTCTTTTGAATTGCTCTAATCCCTTTTAATGGATCCAAATGATCCGTTCAAAAAAAGGAATAGTATGAAAAACCTCAAAATCCGGCTTTGAATTCCGACTTGAGTAGAATTTTTCACTCGATGGTCATGATTTTTGTTCACAAAGTTAAATGCATAAATGAAGTAACAAATTCAAAGTTCTATCTCATTTTTCTCTTGATTTCACACTACGTGAACGTAAAATCTATCTACAGAACTAGATAGGTTTGATAACCAAAATTCAGAACAACTAGTCCAAAATCTGTTACGAATGGTGTCTCGAGTTTTTTAGCCATCAATGTCGTATTTTTCTTCGTCTAGTATTAATGATTGTGATGGTGTTTAAGGTTAGTTAAATTGTAAGTTATTGTTCAGTGCACAGATATGACAAATGACAAAAAAAACATTCTATACTTCTCAAAAATAATGAACTTGAAAGTTTTTTTAGTCTGTATTTCGGCAATATAATTAACGTACCAAGAGGGAATTTTAACAGGTCTTACCTTCTACTTAAAAAATAGATTCACTGTCATTAATGTTAATTGATGTATCCTTAGCTTTCTGTTGGCAGAAATGTTATAATACGTTTCTTAAAAAGTGGTGTATTTTGAAATAATTCTTATAAAGAATTTCCAGTGAATAATTCAGTGGCTACAATTGAACATTCTTCCTAATTTTAAGTTCAACAAATAAATACATGACACATAAAATGCCTTCTGAAATAGCTTGAAAACCGATTCGTACCCTATCTTTTGAAACTTTTCATTCTATGTTTTACTACAATATCAGCCGCCAAGAATGCGTAAAAGAGTTAAATGTGGTCAGTTGCCTAAAATTGGTAGTAACTTTCATAACTAAAGGCCGAACGAAACTTATGGTATTTAATGAATTGATTTTCAAATTATGCTAAACTTATAATTTGTTTTACTATACGTAACATCGAACTGCTAGCCACTAGCTATAATACGGACTTACTATTTAAATCAAAGTTAATCGGTAATCCTGCTTACACCGACTAATTTTGAATTCTGCCATTCAAAATGTGTTCCACGAGAAAATATATGTAAAACTCACATTATTTAATGCCCTACAATCAACTCCTGGCGTTGACTGAATGGTAATATGGTGGCTACATTTATAAACTTTCGTGCTTTTAAAAATATAATCATAATCCTTTGTTTTTTCCCCAAATTATGGTACCATGGAGAAATTTATCATTCATTTATGAAGCGAAGATTTGGGAAAATTTATTTCACAATATTATTATGCAAAAATAAATATAATAAATTTGTGGTTAGCTTAAATTAAACTTTAAGGGCACTATTTATCATTTCAAGATTCCATTTCTTCCATGTAGTGGTAATATGAGATTAGATTTCCGATAGTTTTAGAAATAGTTTTAGACAGCAAAGATAGTTTTAGAAATGCATAGAATATTGCAATGATAACTTAGGGATGATATTTTATCGCGACGAGAAAAGTGATTTTCTGACTCTATAATATACCCTATAAAATGCGAACTTGAGGCATTAAATATAAAATTGCTCGGGATAATGTGGCATTTGGAAATTTTTAAAAATTTATTCCCCACCATTTGGTAATTTCCCCCCCGCTGCAAAAATAAATGTATCCCCTCGATAAACTGTAATTGCTACGCAAATATTGATAATATTTATATAAAATTTTTTATTTTTGCGTTATGTTATGAAATAAAATCAATCTCCAAAAGCAGAGTAAATGAATGGGTGTTGAGTGGTTAACATTTTTTTTATATATTCCCCACACGAGTGTTTATTAACGCTACTAGAGAGGACGGAATAATTACCCATTTCTCATACCCTTTTCGAGCCCATCAAAGCGTCCCCCCCCCATCATTTTTATTGACCGAGCCGACGCTTGCCAAATATCGATGTATTGTCATGTTCGTAAAAGGGGGGCCTCTGGCGGAATGATTAGGCAGCACGGGGAGGCGCTAAAGAGGACCAATGGGAGAGGGAATGCGAGTGAGAGAGAGAGAGAGAGGGAGCTGGTCTGCGGCGCAGGAATGTCGTGAGGGGAGGGGATAGGGTGAGTGGCGGGGTATGAGTGGCAGGGGGTGTTAAGAAGGGGAGGAAGTGGGGTGGGGAAGGTAGGAGAGGGGGGATTTCGGTTGGGCGGGGAGGGGTGAAAAGAGAGGGAACGGGAGAACGCGGCGCCGGGTAATTACTTCCTTCACAAAGGGACGGAGGGTGAGTTGGTTGGAAAAGGAAGGGTGTCCGGTGTAATTGAGGGGGGATGGTAAGCTTTTGAGGGGAGTGGGAGGAAGAGGTGGAAGATCAGAACGTTGATGTAGGCAAAGAGGATGGACGAGGGAAAATGAAGTGTTTTCTCCGCCAGTAGGTACATGTACGTCCTGTTTAAGTGATTATGTATTACGGAAAAATACATGCGTACTTTGTTGTACTCAATGTTAATGTACTCCGGCGTACTACGTAATATTCAAATCAAAAGACATTGGTTGCAATGGAGATGTAATTCCTACAAAGAACGATAAAGAGCAAGTGGACAGAGAGAAAAACAAAAAAAGGAGTCGAAGTAATAAGAAGTATTTGCAACACAATGTATGCGAATCAGGGGAGACAAACATATTGGATACACCTTGCGGAACAATATCCCAATGAAGACAGTTTTGAAGGATAATTGAGTGGAGAAAGTTACATATGAAGTTTCTGAATGGAATATCTCAGAAAATAATTATGTGGGAATGAAGCAATCGACAGATAGGAATGTAGAGCCTCCGATAACCAATCATCGGATCGATGACTGCTGAAAAATTAGATGAAATATTTAAACAGGAGGTTGAATAAAGTATTGGTGTATAATTACACTCGACAGATTCCAGACTCACTTCGTGGAAGTTTATGTTTTTTTTAAATATAGAAATGCAATTTTTACTCTTACACATATTTTATTTCGCTGGTACAGCGCGTATTACCGACTGGCCGCCTGTCGTTTGTGATGCCACTAGTCGGTGAAACGCGTTGCACCAGCTAAATAAAATCTGTGTAAAAGTGCAAGTTGTTTTATTTAAGTATGTATATTAGAGTACTAAGTTCTGGAGTCAAACCGCGCATTCGTGTTATATTTTTGTGAATCCCTTGTAATGATATAGTTAAAATAGTGAAGTGTATTAATTATGCGCAGTGTTATAATACCGGAGTCCGGGAAATGACAGTAATTATATCAAAGGTAGCCTTAATTTATATCAAAGTTATATTCGTTGATTATTGTGCTCCGTATGGCCATCTTTTTTGCTACTTATAGAATACCCTTAGCAGCATGTGTAAATATTTATTATTTTATAGATAAGATCTAATTAATTTTTGATCGGTCCTTTATAAACAACATGCAAAACTCACAATGGCATGGAATAGGATCACACGCAATTGATGTAAAGTAATACACCTTACGGATGAAAAAATCATAATATTTGACTAGAACGAAAATAGTCACCACCAGCTGGGCGGGTGTGTTTGCCAGTTACCCCTCCTAGCCATCTTATAAATCAATAAGGATAATTTCAGCGGCAGCTTATGCGAACTAAATGTTGTGTAACTATGTTAATGAACTAAACGTAAAAATTACAAATGAGTCTTGTGTCTTCCTTGTAGTAAAGGTGACGTGATCGTCCTTGATAAGTCACTGTTTCGGGGAATAAACTCAAAAGTGTTCCTTTACAACTACGGCAATTCGAAAAATCCAAATCTCTATGATTTTTTGCTCTTTTTCCTTAATTTATATCAAAATTATAATCGTTGCTTATTCTGCTCAGTATTCTTTTTGGTACGTATAGAATACCCGTAGCAGCATGTGTATGTATTTATTATTTTATACTTGAACTTAGTCGAACTTTAGACTCACTTGAATCACTGTTAGAATTTTTTTCGTTTTGTTTTTACGGAATCACTGTTAGGTTTTGTCAATTTATAGTGTATTTATTACTACTTTTATTTTTAAAAAGATGTTAATTCAATTCCTTTAAACATTTTCTTGAGTGTACATGCAATAATGAGTATATGGACAACCATACCTTTAGCGATCAGACGAAGTCTTAAGGCCACTTTGCACGGTACATTTCATTGCACTGATGAATATATCATAGAATGTAATAGAAAATAAATGGAATTAGTGAATGTTCTGTTTCCCGTTCAGTTATTCAGACAATCTTTCAATTTTCCGCTTTACACGCTACAATTTTCCCCATTAACAAATTTATACATTCGTTTGTACTATAAAATTACCGTGTAAAGCGGCCTTTAGAGTAAGAAACAATTTTCTATCTTTTAAACTTGTGTATAGATAAAAATTTATCAAATGTTTCGATTATTCTTTTCCGTGTACCTTTGTTTATGCCTGTTATATGGCAGGTAAACACTACTATTATTATGAATATGTGCCCTTGATGTCAGGAAGAGTGTCAGAAAAGTTGGCGGCATGTAGAAAAACGAGGCTTAAATTAGACTACTAAAATATATAATATTATCCCTGCTAGCTGTTGAAAAAACAAGGAAGCTGAACTCCCACCACTCGTTATGGAAATTGAATACAAAAAGGGGAAATCTTCCCTGCGCCTAACAAAAATATGACTATATGAACACTTTTTTTTCTACGGAATAGGCAGATACTTCGGATATTCGCTACGGGCACAGTCATGGAGGAAACAAGAAAGGGTGATTTACACCTCTGATATAGCCGCGAAGTGGTACTCATTTCGTCAACACTTGTCCGCAAAAGGATGAATGGAGGACTGATTTGAATACTGAGAAAGAAGTGTATGAATGGAGAGAGAAGCATTATTTAGTTACTTTGCATATGCACGTATCGCAATGGTGGAAATTCATATTCTGCCTCGAAACGGCAGCTTGCACTCACGCGACATCCTTCTGTTCTACATTTCTCCTTCTCCGTGATGGAGAGGGGGTGATTTTGGGGACTGTTCTCGGGAGGTTGAATTAACACACCTCGATAGGTCGATGTGTTGTTGGGGCAAGGCTGTCAAACCAGTGAAGCTTCCAAAACCTTCGTCGATATGGCCAGAACTCCCCTGCTTCTATCCAAGAGCTTGTAAATTTATTACTGTGAATTAAATTTCATGGCAACTACACTGTTTTATTATTTGTATAAATTAGTAAAGGATCGTGGCTTGATTGATTTACGGGAACATATTCATCAAATAATAATATCGCTGTGAATAAAGTACGAAGATTGAAGGAGTTAGATTGAAACATTGTGATAGCCGTTAAAATAACGGTTACGTTGTATTCTTTAGATTTGGAGGAAAATGAAATCTCCAGGGGGCAGTGGTAGCACCATTTAGTCTGTACTCCCCAAAATTAATGGAGTACTACTCTCCCGAAATAGATAGAGTAATTGAAGTACAACTCAGTATTATAAGTTTTAAATAATTTTGCAGTTCACCATTCTGTTCTCAGTTTCCATATGTATCCGTGTACTTTTTAAATTATGTATTTTATTAGCTATGAGTTGATGGAATGTAGAAAGTCACGGTGTACGAACTCTTGATAATTACAAATTGTGATAATCGTCGGAGTATGTGAGGAGAATCCCTGTTTTTATATAGATAAGAATCGTCTATGCGATACATATTAATGCTGTAATTTTTCTTCATTAATATTTACTTATAGATCCATCCAATCTAGGGTAGCATCCATTTTAATTATTTATCATTAAAATTAGTTTACAATTAAATGAGCGTGTAAAATCTTTTGCTTGAATTTCTTACCCAGATCGATGAGTTTAAGAGTTTTCTTCAAGCAGTCAACAATATGAAAATTGTCTGAATTGGACTGCTTCTAGCCTTGCCACCCTGTCATCTATCTAGTCGGCCTGCAGTTCAACTTCTCATGGAGCAAAAATTTGCATCGCTCGTCCCAGAATGCCCCTTGGTCATTCAAAATTCTGGCCAGAGAGAGAGAGCGGAGGACTCTCTCTGGGATGTTTATAAAAGCCCATGCTCGCCCGGTTAATTCGCAAATTTGCATTCGCCAAAGGTGTAGAGAGAGGTGTGTGCGCTTGGTGATTAAGTCGGGCGAGGAATTTCTGTCGATAGGATTTGCATAGGTGGCTTGCAGAATTCTCCTCTCACGGGAAAACTGGTTAATCCGGTCTAGTGCCATAGATTTTTTGCCATCTCATCCTGACTCGCATGTAGGAGGACAAAGCTGAGTTGAGCCCCACTGATGTGGAGAAAGTTTGAATAAATTCTGCAGGTATCACAACCATTTATTGTGAAGGAGATTACTGGGACTCAGTGTATAAGGATTTTTCTCAGTATTTAAGGCTCAGTATTTAAGGACGGTAACTTTTGTATTTATGTTCGCTTGAGTGCGCCCAAGATAACGCAGTTGACAGAAATACAGCCACATCCTTAATACAGTGAAACCTGCGACCTCATCCCTGACGCGGTCACCTCTCCGAAGTGGCCGATTTTTTAGGAACGGAATGAATATCACATACCTGTAAGCAATGTAAGTTTTCTCACCTTTCAGTGGTAACTACTTAAGTGGCCACTATCTCATGCGTCTAGTGGTGGCCGCTAAATACGCATGTCACTCCACGTCCAATGCCGTTTTGATAAGGGAATCAAATGGCCAATGAATATATGATGGTGGACTGTGTTTAAATTATAGAGTCATTAAGAATTTTTTTCTGTCATTAATATCTTAGATAAATCAATGTTTCAACTGTTTTACAATCTTTGATGGACCAAAAAGATAAGTATTGCATGCTCTAAACGCATTCAACTATTGGAAACCAAAAACCCGCACTAAACGGTAATAACCAGAAGAGGAGAGATAGTGACTGCTGTCAATTGATAACCTCTGCAGGAAGCCAGGCATATTAACATTTCAATAATGCTAATCAATTCATTTTGAATGCAAGACATAAATGCTAAATTCAAAGTGCTGACTATATTTCCCTCAGGATTTTATATTTCATTCATCATAACTATTTTACCTCAGCTACTTTTATGCCAGTTAGAATTGGTATCGGCAATTATATCGGCATGTGTAATTGATATTTTCGAAATGCAGGTCATAAAGTAGCAGTTAATGATAAATATTTAGGGAAGAGATGTATGAAACTCTTTGCTCATAATGTTTTGAAATCTTTACTTATCGGAATAAATAACTATATGCCTCGATTACTTCTATATTTAGTAACTTTTTAATAGTGTATTACTTTAAGACATGGACACTCTTTTTACTTTTTCCAAAAATAATCTTTATGTTACCTAAATGCTAATAAATCGTGAGTGACGAAGAAAACTTCTTTTTTCGGTTTTCCTCCAAAAAATCAACAATTTGTATTCGCTATTTCTTTACTTATGTTAGACCTAAGTCATTATCCAACACGTATTTTTATCAATATATTTTATAAAATAATATGAACCCTTTTCTTGGATGTGTTGGTGGATCGGTTTCCCATCATGTATGCTACATTCTTCGCTGCTTTAAATTTTACCAAATAACACCTCACGCACCACTTTGAGTTGACCACTATCTAGATAGGAGTAAAATACAAGGTTAGGTTATATCATTCAAGAATTATAAGCAGCTTGAAAATTGGCCTTTTTGGTGGTCGAATGGAATAGTGATTTATTATTCATAAATCTTCCCTATATGTTTTTACTGATTATTTAATTAATATGCTATTATTTCGGCAAAAAGTTGATGAATGTATAATATTGTCCGTATAAGATTGATGAGTGGGCGGAAAATTAGTTAACGCGATTGCTTATGAATTTTTCAGCGGACAATTTTTTATGCTCCTATGGATAATTATTTCGATTTTTCTCCTTGGGTTTTTCTAGAGAAAGAAGACCGGAGGAATTTGTAGTAGGATTTAATGCTTCACAGTTTTGATAATTAACGCAATATTTTGAGATGTCCCTTGATTACAAAATGCTGGGGCCTCGCGTCTTTTCAAATCGGCCCTCACCTCCGGAGTCAGTTTCTCGTGAAATGGATAAATTAGTGATATGAGGAAATACTCTCCCTGTGTTCTTTTTATTTTAATCAAATTTCGTCCCCGAAAGAGCGCGCTTACTGCTCGCCGTCCACCTTTTTTCCGATGGGGAAGAGACCCGAAGGCAAGATGCAAAAGTGGAGGCGAGTGGAGACATCCCCGGAAAGTTTAAAGGGAATATGTCCGGGTGAATCCGTGTTTAGCGGATCGCATTTCTCATTTCTCTCTTCCTCTTACGCCTTAGATTGATCGTACCATACTGAGTGCCAGGTACCTCCGATTTATACGAGAATCCAGTACTAGAGAAATTCTAGAGCCACCTCTTCTAGTTCAGAATAAACTAGGCCTCTTTCTAGAGTTTCTTGTTGGAACTCGTTATAAAAAATTTAAATTCTTCTCTTGGCCAGCTCTAACTTGCTACTGACTCAAGGTCCAACCGGTATGCGGCAGTTATCAATCTAAAATACTTAAAAACTGTCAAAAACAGCTAAAACTAGGATCTTTAACGAAGTTCATGCAGACTCTGCAAAGCAATTCCATTTCTTAGAGTTTTATATGAAAAATTTTAACCTTCCTTTAATGTATTTAATGTATTTTCTTGAAGTGATTCGTGCGATGATGAACCTGTGAGTTTGGAATAGTTTTCGTCGAAGCATCTTTGGTTCGGCAATGAAACAGAAATGGTGGCTTCCGCCGTGGAAGATGAGGGGACATAGGTTGTCGGAAAGTACAAATAATAGCTCTACGTACGATGCTGTGTTGAATTTTTGTTGCCTACATCTAACATGATCTTAATAAGTTTTTCATTGGTTAAATACATGATTTAATTCATGGTGAGTGCAGTGATATTTGACTATCTATTTATCTTAGGAATTTGTGTAAAAGGAAGAACTGCGAATTATTCAGTAAGGCTTTATCTAAAGCGATAGCTGTCTTCATTGTTGCTGTAACGGCGAGGTTTTAAAGGAGTTATTTAGTGACAACTTAAATTTCAACAATTATTCATGCATAAGAAGGGGAAGGGTAAGTTCGATTTGAAGTTCATCTCCTGCAATATTTGCCCACTCGGCAAATGTTTATTACGTTACACGATTCCGTTCATGCTGAGCATATGAGACTTCAATTTAAACTTGTTTTATCAACATTTTCATGCCAATGTAAATGTTTTACCTTGTATATACAAGGTCGTTAACATTCCCTGACGTTGGTACTTGCCTAGTGCCGGAACTATTCCCGGTTGAAAATTAATATTTTTTTTTTACCAAATTGGCCATTCATTATTCATTCAAGGGGTTCCCTGAAACCTCGACTCTACTGCCTTCACCATTTCTAACGGATTTATCGTGATAACTCATCGATATTAAATAATCAGCTCGTCTTCAAATTTAATGAAAAAATTTTCTGGAAGCTCGGAGTATGTGGTTCTAGCGCCAATGTTTTAAGGAAATAGAATGCGTACATTTTCAGGGACTCTTCAATGAAGTTGAAAATTTTCAATTCTAATAAAGAGCACGCTGCGAGGCATCAGGTATGAATGTGGATCAAGTTTTCTCTTCCTCCTCTCTATAGTTTTGTTATAAAAACAGTACCAAATCGTGGTCTTAGCGTTGTAAATTTTAACTTATTGTAGCATACAATGCGTATTGTTTTCAAGGTAGCGATCGAAGTAGGGAGCATATAGTCAAACCTGTTGTTTATGCTATGTACGAAATGCCTGAAATTATATTCCTTTCCAAAAGAGAAGCTTAATTTTTTTAGAAAAAATTCTTTAATGTTTATGAAATAATCTCATTGGATGCTGCTTTTGACCTCGCTGACAAAATGATTTTTTTTTTAATTTCGAAGAGACTTTTCCATTAATTTTCAAGATTTGTAACTCATACATGATATTCAGTGCTATTAGCCTCTGCAAAAAATGTAATTCTGAGGACATATAGAAAATACTGGCTCCTATTTAACCTCTGTACCTATGCTTCGTAAATCTGCCTCGGCTAATCAAGTGAGAGTGGCTTTTCAGCTACTGCAGCCATTAATGATGTTCCCTCAACTGTTCAAATGAGTGCCTGCTTGGATATATTTCCAGTGGCTTCTCTCATGCCGTATTTCTCTAGATAATTAATGAGAAGAGTCATCAGAGGAAGATATTTTCATATTAATTGCAGCTGGGGTGTGTTTGAATGGAGTCAATTCACATTGTGGTACACTGAATGCCATTTAGTATACTGATAGAATATATCCATCGTATTTAATAATATGCTAGGACTAGGTGAATGATCCTTGTTCGGCAACAGAATGTTTATTTTAAAAATTGTATAATAATAAATGTCGTGTATCCAAAAACAAATACAAATAGAGGTAATAAATTCTATTATCCATTAATGTTGACATTTTTGTTTATCAGTAGGTATAACTAATATTTTCGATGCCTTCGTCATTTGACATTAATTGACATGACAACATTATTTCATCGAGTAACAGTATTATTTGGATTGAATTCATTTATTACTTCTTTCCATGCTACGCTTGTATGGTGAGGATTTTCTGGGTGTAAGAACTTTTAAAGCGGTTTCGCCTCCTAGCTCTGGAAAGTGCTACGTATATCATACCGTGCATAAAAACCACTGTTAGTGAGTATATGCCAATCAATTCTAATGTTTTGCTTGAACCTTATCAATTCTCATAAGTGTCAGCTCTGATAAAAATCTGCTCTCACTTGAAATTGATGTGTTTGCGTAGTACATCCGAGCTGACTATTGCTAGAATCTAACGTAACTCTTGAATGAAATGTCAACTTCATGGCCGGAATTTTTACCTGTGATTATCTTGGCTCTAATAATTTTGTTACAAAATTCAGTCGCAGTCTATCTCATTCCATTTCATAGCCTATCAGAGACGAGAAAGTTTCGTAAACGTGTTATAGCTGTATTTTTTTAGCTTTGTGTGGTGGTCAGCCAGCCGTCTCTACAGAATTGAGAAATTAAGAAGTGAATCGAAGTGCTTATTTGGGTTGATTTTTAACAGAAACGTAACTCTTTTAACATTTTTATCCTCCTGGAAGGCCCTCTATAATTTCGTCGTTTTTTAATTCACAATTTTATTTCAAGGTGTTATTGCTGTTGCCCTCCGTATGACGTTACATCTTACAATTTTTAACTTTCATTTCTTGGTGCTTTGTCACCTTGGTTAGCCATAATGCTAAAATTTTGAATTTTTAAATTAATTCCTTAAATCAATTTTGGTCGATCAATCCTAAGTTGGGTTGACTGCAGTCTTTCACCCTTCCCTATGTAATACTAGTTCCCTTACCTCCTGGTATCTCTTCCTATGCACTTTTCTCTTTATTTGGTCCATGAACTTTTTCCTGGGTCTTCCTCTGGGGACTGATCCCTCAATTTTTCCTTAAATTATGTTCTTCTTAAACCCATCGTGTCTTAGGGTGTGTCAAATCTATCTAGTACGTCTATTCTGCCGTCGTATATGGTCCTTTCCTCTTCTACTCTGCTGTACACTTCATCATTTTATATTTTGTCCGTCTATTTATCGTCAGCATCCACCTCCAACACCAGATTTTAAGGGTTTCTAGTCTTTTATGGCCAGCTTTTCCAATGGTCCATGCTTCCGATCCATAGATATATCCATACGCTCCACACCATTTGATTTCATACTGTTTCCTAGTTTGTAGTCCTATTTTCATTGAGCACAGAGTTGTCTTCTTCCCATGAATGTCATCTGAGCTTGGCCTACTCTCAGCTTGATTTCCATTTTTCATCCGTCCCGCGTAATGGTTCTTCCAAGATAGGTGAAGAAATCCACTAATTCTTCAAACATACTATGAGTTTTACCCAATTAAGACCCGTTTCTCAATCTAATTTTCTCTTTCGGATTCAACATCTCCGAACATTTCATCCAATTTGCTAGAGCCATTTTCGAGAGAGCAGAATCCAAATAAGCAGAAATTGCTCGGTTAGTACTATAAAATTCATCCAAATGGTCCTTTACTCATGCAATTATTCACCGAGAATGATACCACAATCGTGAGATTGAATATCCTGATACCGTCTCAATGCCGTTTTAGTTTAGATCTGGTTTTAATCCACTTCCCACCAACGCATATTTATTATTAAACACTTTCCTAAATTATGATACTCAGTTTTGGAACACAATACTTTCTCTCATTTCTGCAGGACTTTATTTGCTTTTATTTGCCAAGGAATTCCAGGAACCTTGGAAATCCGAGACTCGTTTTGCGCATAACTCTCTGAGTATAATCCTTGCCAAACAGGATTGTGGGTGTCAGCGAGAATGTTGCCCTCGCGTTTTGGCGAAAGATAGCTTTGGTGTAAAGTTAAATCAAATATGAAATCAAACCAAAATCGTACATTGTGCACTTTTCCATAATTTTTCAAATTCTACTGCGCGTTTCAACGAGCAGAGTTATTCTAGTGATTAAGAATTCAAAAAAGATGTGGGAAGCTTTCGAATTGTGTTTGATGTAGTATGGATTCCCTTCACTTGATCAAGCATAAATTTTCTGAACTGATTTTGAATTAAAATAGTGGACAAATCATGTGCCAAATTTAGTTACGAGATAAAACATGACATCTTTCATCCCCCGTTTCCCTTTGCCTCCGAACCAATGTAGAGTTGGGCAAAGCCGTTCATTTTTGTGAACTCGTTCACTCTGGACTGGTCCTTTTTGGGACCCTTTCCTTTCCACTCGTCTACCTTTCCTTTATAATTGGTGGTCTTGTATTTTAATTTTTATTATGTTTTTAGTGTTTTATTAATGCAAAAAACTAGGTGAACTTGGTGTACTTTAATAACGTCGTTTAAAATGTTGGATGCAATAAAAGATGGAAAGTAATATTACCAACTTTTTGCATGGCTCCCCAGACATAAGTAAGCAATACAATGTGAAAGCGCTCAGATTATTGCTCGGGTGGAATTTGGAAAATTTTCACGTCAAAAACCTTTATTGTAATGTAGCAAGGAAACATAATATTACGTACACGTATACCATCCAAGCCACGATTGATGGTGTTTATGAATTTAATATAATGTTTCCTCACAACATTGCAATAAAATTAATATTGGATTGTATGGAACGTGTCCAATGAGCAACCGACATCCAAAAAATAGCGTATCTACCGCAACAACACATTCATTAGTCTACAGTTAGTTTATTAACGTGAAAAATTTGCCAAATTCCACCCGTGCGCCAATCTGAGCGCTCTCACCGCCCATTGCTTACTTTTGTCTGTGGAGTCGGGGTTTGAGAGGGATTCGCGGACATACCCCTACCTCTCTATCTTGCTATGATGGCGGTCGATGTCTGAAGATAAGGGGAATGGTTTAGGGGGGGAGGGGTTAAAGGCAGCAGGCAGGTGAAGTGGTCACCCGGGTGGAAAGATAGGAGCCAGCCGTCTTTTGACTGCGAAGAGGCTGGGTTTTGGTAGGAGGAGGGCTCGGGAATGCTGGGGAGGAGTGGCTTTGGGTGGCACGAGGAAAAGGATGTAGTGACATTGGAAAAGGCTCCGTGGACCAAAAAGAGAGGGGGTTTGGAGACGGCCAATTACGCCCATTAGTCGCTAGGTCGCCCAGGGACTTTCAGGGCCGGGACGAGCCTCCCTTTCCTCCCCCCCCTGGGGTAGGTTGCTTGAGGTTTTCGGTCGAGTCAGTAGGGGAACTCCCGGGTAAAGGATAAAAGCGGAGTTTCGGTCGGGGTTCTCTCGGCTTTTTTTTATTCTTGTTCATTTTTCCAGGGTGAGGCGGCCGGGCAATGTGGGTTGGTTTGTGTGGCTTGGGGGTGAAATACGAGATTTGAGGCGAGCCGAAACGGGGGGGAGGGGATGCTGGTCGGGAAGGGTAGTCTATTTGGCTGCCAAAGAAGGGGCGAAGGTATGGGTGACACCCTTCCAACATCGAATCCTGTGGTTCCCCAACCCCTAGTGAAGGGCTACCTACACCACACCGAACATCAATCCCTGCTTGCTTCCTCTCGAATTCTTCTGTTATTCTGCCTGTTTTATACACAATAGAGACAATTGCGAGGAAGAGAGAAGGAATTAAACTTAGTTTCATTTTGTCTCCAAGCTAATTTTTGTCTTATTACCCCTCATTATATTAATTATCTTGAGAACAATGCTTGATCTCTGCACTTATTTCCTTTGGAATGCATATATTTGGGTTGATTTGTGGCCAAAATATCCTCACCTCTAATAGTTCTTGGCTCTATCCAGCTCATTGATTCGAATATAGCATCTGCGCGGCGTAATCGCATTCATTCGTTTGAGGGTTAATTTAAGCCCAAAATATATCGCTTGAGGTCAGAAATTTATGTGGGCGAGTTGTGTTACTGTTATATTTGATAGGGCTGTCGATGAGTGAAGATTTATTCCTTATTTATTATTTATTTTTATTATTAAAATTAATATTCCTATCGGTATCCCTCTTTTTACTGTGCTTAATTTGTCAATATCTACGGCGGAGCTGTATCAGAGTGATACCACTCTTTATTAACTGAAGTATGAAAAAATGAGCAACTTCCACTGTGATAATATTTATTACGACTGGTTGTGCTTTTTACAGAATCTTCAGGTACCTGGTCCGGACGTAATTATTATTATCATAGTGGAAATTGCTCGTTTTTTCATACTGCAGTTATGTTCCGTTTCCACACTATCAGGCCCGAAACCGCAGAAAATCCACTCGTTATTATTTTATTTTATACTCACATAATGTTTTCCAATACGAAAGGAATATATTCTCCTAACCTCCATATCTCAAGGGTGTTTTCTATTCCGACTCGTTTTATCCATGAAGATGTGATGTTACGGAAGAATGGTGAATAACAAATGGGTGCAGAGAATCACCAACGAAGAAGTCCTGCGAATAGTTGAAGGACAAAGAGTAAGTATAGTAAAAACTTGTGAGGAAGGAGTAGCGGAGGAACTTATGAAGTAATCTTATTGGGCACATGATGCGACACAATAGCCGATTATAAACATTATTGGTGAGGGAAGTGTACGTGAACATTAACAGAAAGCTTTTGTAAAAATTTGAAGCAAGTAAAAGTAAATAATTATTTGGGTTCAAAGTGGTTGGCAGATATGGGCAGAGAGCTGAAGTAAACCAATATTTTTGATCCCTGAACACTAATGATATATTTTTCGCTTTAGTGGAAGATTGTAAAATCCGCATACGCCTCATAGAAGATCATCATTTGCAGAAATGGAAGATAATTCTTCACGAACTTAGTCAGTATTAGAGGCCAGCTATTTGAAGATTTTGGAAAAAAATTATCTTTCCTTATTTCATGAACTTTGTATCCTGTACACGAAGAGTTGAAAATAGACAACTCACTGTGACAAAGTTTGTATGTATTATTCTTAAACTTACAATCAGTCTTGGATAACTAGCATATTTGCCTTGCAAAATAATTTGTGCCGCATTTTTGGATTGCAGTTGTGTCTCATATTCATTCAAAATGAATTTGAGCATGTGGTTAATGCCGTAACAGCACCTTAAATACGATATGGAAAGATCTTCCGGACGAATGAAGATCGGCGATTATTTGTATTTGTGTGATAGATTTGAGTTGATGAGTATTTGCCAGAATTCATGTTGAAAAAATGATTTGTACTTTTCCACAGTTTTTTTAATTAGTACGACGCGTTTCACAGATTTGCTGCAAAAGATTAATCCCAAAAACCCTATTTGAATTGCTGCCCCCCACTCCTGCCGTGAGGTCCATCTCTCACTTAACGTCCACCTTACGCATCCAACCTATCCCTCACTTCCACACACCCAACTCCTTCCACCTTCTCCATTTTTTCCACCCTCTGCCTTCCTCACCCTATCTCAGATATGGATTTACAGACTGTTCCGTTAATCGTGTCATTTTGTCTAATTTTGAAAACCGCTGTTTGTGTCACGGTTATTATTTTTGCCATTACGCTAGAAAAAGACCGTATAATTTGTTAATGTATACGAATTGTTAATTTGACCTTATGAACATGCGTGTCCAAACCCAAATTTTGCCTTTAGGGGTTTCAATGTTACAAAATTCGAGGTACGGAAAACACAAAATGTTTGTAAAATATTTTCATCTTAAATTATTTGAAATTCAAACATGGCGGGTGAATTTTTTGAAAAAATTGCCATGAGAAAAATTCGGCCTCGACCGGGAATCGAACCACGGACCTTTGGTTTGCCGGACCAATGCGCAGACCACTACGCTATCCAGGCCTCCTAATTATTCTCATGGCAATTTCTTCAAAACATTCACCCGCCATGTTTGAATTTCAAATGGCCAAGCACGGCATAAGTGCTGGTGAAGGATACTGATTCTTGGTTGTGGCTTCTTTGAAGTCCTTTTCTCCCTTGCGTTGCCATCTTTGATGGACCGCAAGGGTCTAAGATCTAGTTGCCTTGTATCCACCAAAATTGCCATGGGAATTAGGAAGTCTGGATAGCGTAGTGGTCTGCGCATTGGTCCGGCATGACCTCCGGTCCGGTCCGGACCAAAGGCCCGTGGTTCGATTCCCGGTCCAGGCCGAATTTTTCTCATGGCAATTTCTTTAAAGTATTTGGTATTTGAACTCGAGGAACGCGATGAAATCACTTTCCTTTTCGAAAGTCCAATCGTGTCCCAAAAGGTCACAGTCGTGGCGGAAGAGGTGTGAAGCTCATTACAAAAACAAGCGTGTCACATCATAGGTGTATATTCGTTCTCAATTCGAAGGTAATGACTTGAGATGCCTCTTGTCATTCCTAGACGACCAGTGGTTACGTGGCGGTCAATGTTCCCTGAGATAAAGCAAGGATATCTCAGCATCAAACGAGTCGAGTCATAGGTTTAAAAGGGTGGAAATCATAGATTTAAAAGTCGATAGTAAGCTCTCTAGATATTTCTTGTCATCCCTTGACCTGTGGTTAATCTAGAGACAAAGGACAGGGGTTGTATGTATGTTAACCATTCCAAAAAACGTGCCGAATAAAAGATTTAAACCGAAAGTTTTAAGAATGACTTCCCATTAGGCAAAATTTAGATATTGCTTTGGACCCCCATTTTAGGCTCAAAAAGTCAAATAAACAAAATTTTGCTCCCACATAACAAATCAGGCGACCTTTTTCTACTCTTCTGCTAAACGGCGCCTACGTGGCGGAACCAGTAATGTCTAAAACCAGAGGCCAAATATGACACATAATCAACGCGACAGTCTGTAATTATATTAGCTGACTTGAAAATATACCTGAGGACGTTACCTTTGGGTTGAAACCGGTCGTCTGCTTATGAAAACTATGAAGGTCATTTAACTTTTTTAATGTGAAAAATAAAAAAGATATGTTAGCGATTCACTCTAGTTAGACTATGCCGCTAGTATATGGGATCCGTACGAGGAAGGTATGATTAAAGAATTAGAGCGCGTGCAAAGTAGATCTGCTAGGTTTGTTAAAGGCTGTTATGATAATTGTATAAGTGTTACGAGCTTATTAGAAGAACTAGGATGAGAATTACTATTAGAACGCAGGTTAAAATTTAGTTTAAACCTTTTAAGTAAATTCGAAACAGAGTTGTTCACAGATGACGTTAGATATATATTGAGAACCCCTGCATATTATGCTAGGTTTGATCATATTAACAACATTAGAGAGATAGATTGTCGTACCGATAGATTTAAAATGTCATTTTTCCCTCGTACTATAAGAGAGAACAATAGGCAACGTAGCAAAGGGACAGGTAGGTGAAATATAGTTAGAGTAGTCTGTAGTGCATGATGCATGTAATAACAACCAATAATCCATTTAATATTATGTAGATACTAACCATCTAGCTCCATGTGACCCTATTATCTGGCATATCTCCCTTAAATATCCTACTTGCATGTCAATGGTTAATGTTTAGTGATCTTCACCCCGTGCCACACACCCTTGTGGTGGCTCGCAGGGTATCAGGTAGATGTAGATGTAGTTAACAAGCATTGAATTGAAAATTCACGAAATAATGTACCAAAAACCCCTATTATCTAAGATCAATGCAACGATTGATTTTCTGTGAATCTGCCTCCATTTTCCACTCAGCTTAACGCTTCATATCTCATTCCTTCGTAGTTTTAACATATATTAAAGTTTGCATCGATTATTCCATCAGTAATCCTCTTGAATAATTATTTACAACCAGTTATCTATCTTTATTGGTTTTAGTTTACCTGGTTATTTCTTTTTCTCGATGGCTTACGTAACCAATCTTTTTTCTCAAACTCTTCGTTTGATCTTTTCAATAGTGATTTCATCCATCAGAGATACTAAAATCATTACTAACTACTGCTTGATTTCTCTTTCTTCCAGTCTTACTTTATCTGGAATATTTATCATCCTAATTCCAATGTTTACGCGGAAAATTAGTATATACGCCTGGGTTTAAAATTTATCATGGCAAAGAAATTATCACTAGGAAACACATTTAAGTGAAATACATAATTTCACGTTAAACTGTAGTGGTTTGTCAATTGCTTGCCCTGAACTTTTATCAGAAGACAAGAGATCTGATCACGATAAATTCATGCGTCGATTATTTACACATTTGTTCCACCTCTTTTTAAGGCTCGTTTACTTATGTTTGCACAGATGTCCAAATATTTGCATAAATTATGAAGGAAAATTTTGTCGTGAAAGAAAGACCACCGAGGGGTTATTAATCAGCTTGGTTGGTACATACGCATGAAACTTGAAGCTTCGCTCAAAGTTATAAAGGCCATTTTACACGATGCAAGTTTTTGTAGAAACGAATGAATCCAAAATTGTATACTTGTCTGAATGTAATTAGAGCAGGTTCTATTTCCCGTTCAGTCATTCAGACATTCGCTTAAGCGTTTTCACAATTTTCCGCTTTACACGGTACATTTTATTGTATAAACGAATGTATCATAGAATGTACAAGAAACTGAATTGAATTAGAGCAGGTTCTATTTCCCGTAAAGTAATTCAGACAATCATACAATTTGCCGCTTTACACGGTGCAATTTCCTTCGTGAAGGAATTGGTACATTTGTTTGTACAATAAAATGTACCGTGTAAAGCGGCCTTAAGACTCCTGAATGAGTATTTTTATTTCCTTTAAGTAATGTCCTGGTGGTTGATATGGGAATCGACCAACGATAACTGGGTCAAACTCGTGTATTATATAATGTATTTATTTTTTATCGCTAATTGAGAGACAACCAGAACCCGTAAAGTGGAGAACTTATGAACTTTAAAATACTCCTGGAGACGTATAAGCATCTCATCTATAGGCTCTTTAGCTGGAGAACCCAAAGAGACTGAACTGAGACATCTAGAGAGGACAATCCATATTGTTAGCGTTCCCAAACCAAACTGGAAATGTTGAAATCCTGAGCTAAAGTGTATGCAGGCTAATAAAGTTCTGCCCTCTGGATATGAGGTGGATAAAAATTTATCGGTTGTTTCGTAATGTATGATGCTGAACACTGAAGAAGACTGAGGTCATCTTTAACTTATAAATTAAAATATTATCTAAGGACTACTGCGGTGGAACTTTAATATGATGAAGACTCTATTTCCAATTTTCAAGGAGGTATTTATTTAGTGTGACAAATTTCGATGTTTTTCAACATATGTAAGCTTGACATCAGACCTTAAAATAATGAAAAGCATATGAACCATTCGCATAAAGCGTGTATCAGTGGAAAACTTCTGCAGACAACTGCAGAAAAAGTTATTATTTTTATCGCCGTTATTGAGTATGTTGATGTGAGAAGAATTGTTAGGGAGAGGAAGAACTCAAGAGATTAGATAGTTACTGTCGTTTAAGTATTTGGATCGAGTAAGTTTGGTGATCCTATTTTCGAAATTATGGTCGTGTTCGATACACATGTGTACTTGGTGATTCCTTCACTACCACAACGTGCATACCTTGCTGTGCATATCTTGAGGACATTTTACATAGAAAATCGGTGTTTCACTGTGAACTTTATTTAACTTGCATAAAACTGGAATTTGTCTGCGATGATATAGTACAATAATATATAATTTTGAGAAATATCTATTTTGTACAACTAGTTTCGTGTACCTAAGTGTGACGCCAGTGGTTTACAACCGGCAGTATTAAAAATATTTTTGCTGAAATTATTCCTCCCACTTTTATCCAGTAATGGCAAATGCCTCAATATAGGTTGGAATATCGCAGTAGAACGTGTCAGAATGATGAAAAAAATATCGGTGAAAAAAATTGTGATACAATTTTTGGGAAAATTATAGTCCGGCAAGTTATGACAGAATGCATGATTAGTCTCTCGTGGCAGGGATATGGTACCTGCTTCAGTCACCATAACAACCCATAACCCCGAAATAAAAATATATTGAACGCAGCAAGTCGTTTTCAGAGTCGTAGAGAAGAAAGGGAAATCCACATTGATAGTGATCCCTAACAAAACTCGAAATGTTGAAAATAGCGGGCGGGAGCTAAAGTGGGTGAGGGATTACGAAGTGCTGCCCCCGGGATATGAGAAATGGAAAGGCCAAGAATAGGAATCGTTGAAGGGATCGGGGGGGAAGTAAGGGGAAGGAAGATAGGGGCGAGACTGGACAGGTTTAGAGGAGGGGATAAAGCTGAAATGAATGGCCAGGGAAGAAGTCTGGAGGACTCAACATGGCACTTGATATTCCTGCGGCGTTTCAGGGTCCTCGGCCGTGCCAAAAACCCCTTTCTCAGTCCGCCTCCCCTGATCCCCTTTCCAGGCCGCCCCTTAAGACCTCCTTCGCAGTACTTTCCCTCGTACGACTGGACTCTGGGGAGGGAGCCTCTGCCTTAACCCATCCTCCGCCAAACCTTTGTCCCCCCCCTGCCCACCGCAGGCCTACTACTCCTTGCTCAACTTACTCATAAGAACATGTTCCTTATAGATGTGGAGCGGTTGTTGGGAAGAAAGTATGCCAGTGGGATGGAAACAAAAAGTGAACTTGTATAAGGAAAAAGAAAGTTTATGTTTCAAATAGAAAATTGCTTTGTTTCATCTGGTCAATTATTGTAGCGAGGATGAATTGTGAAAACAGACACAAAAATCAGCCAATTTTCGCCATATTTTGCTGAAAGGGGTGATTCACAAGGAAGTTAACAAGCAATTGAAGCGCTAATGTTACATCGGAAGAATTTTAACGCTACCGCAAAAGTATAAAATAATCAGTGGAATGCACAATCACTTACTTGACTTAGTTATAATTAATACTATATATGCGATGATTTCTCCTTATTGCTTTCATTTTAGTGCAAAATTAAGGTTGCCAATGTTTTCACCTTTAACAACATCTCGCGACCGGTAATAATCAATTTTACGCACCTTTAACTTAGGCCAATGGCTTTTAAAGGTACTCGATCTCCGAGATGTAAAATATCATCCGCGATTTTTTGTATTTGGAAGGATATAATAGTGTAATTTTTGCAGGACGAGAAATCGTCAAGCCATTCCCACCTGCGATTACCCTTTAGATTCCTCACTCGCTAGGGATACGAAGCGGAGCAATGAAAAATATATACTGCAATGATGTTTATTACTCCCAAACAATATACATTAAGTACAATCAAGAATATAGGGAGCTTTCAGTACCCTGGAGGGAGAACCTTTACGGAGGTTACCTTCAAATAAGTGATTAAAAAATGATCATACGTTGTTATTTAACACGAAAAAATATACCAGCATTAAAAAAATATTTCCTCAACAAAATGTCTTAAATATTTTGATAATTAAATAGCCAATATCTTACATTAATTTAAAATGAGTTTAGATGTGATCTACTCTAGAGAAAAGAAGGAAAGGACAAGCATTAGGAAAATTGCGGACATCTCCTCTCCCCGATCTAAACAAGATTCCCTCTCATTCCCCCGCCAAACCTTTCCAGCACTCTCAATGCCAGCCTATTCCTTCCTCGAATCTCCATGGTGTTCCTCTTTAATTCGGAATGCGGGAGGAAATGCGCGGGTATCCGTGGGAAGAGCGTCG
Source organism: Ceriagrion tenellum (assembly GCA_963169105.1). Lineage (NCBI taxonomy): Eukaryota > Metazoa > Arthropoda > Insecta > Odonata > Coenagrionidae > Ceriagrion > Ceriagrion tenellum. Next base: position 80,932,996 of record OY720643.1, on the reverse strand, counting down.
CCGGCCGCCGAAAAAAAACACTCGGTTTCGAATCCGCCTCGCTGCGCATGGATTCCAAAACGTTGTCCTTTGGAGAGAGTGTGGGGGAGAGTGGAGGAATGGATAGTGAAAACTGAGGGGACAGCTCTTGGTTGGACGACATGTGATTCGTCCGGGCAGATTACACCAACGCGAGACCAGCAGGCGAGCAGTAGGGGAGTAGGATGGAGCTCTCGAGAGATGTCTTGTGACTGCAATTATATTTTTCTGCGCACTTTTGTTTTATGCCCCTAAAAAATACCCTATAAATGCATTTGCAGACTCCGGATCCTGCATACCATCAGATATGCGGGGCGAGTATTTATTTTTTTTACCCCCCTTGGCTCTATTTTCCAGCCTCCAACTCGTTCGTTCCCGTCCTATCTCATTGTCGTCTTCGATTACGCCGTCCGAATGAATCCTGAGCGAGCAGATATATGAAAAAAGTAGCCCGGATGGCTAAGTGGGCTTCTGCAAAATGGCCATCACTCGTGCTCGTGCCCGAAATTGGTCGTCGACGCATGGATGGAGAATTTAATATCGCTGCGGCCGCTTGGGGGATGGTGGGTCTCAATTTGGGCACGTGCGCGGCTACACTGCAGTACCTTGACTTAAGTGTTACAATGCGCCATTGGTAGACCGTGACTTAGTGTATTTTTTCGTGATACTTATCGATCATTTCTTGTTGAATTAGGCCAAGAGTACGAAGTTATTTTCAAGGATTTGCATTGTTTTGACTAACGGGAGACGGAAATGGATGAAAATCTCGGTGAAGACTTCTATGTAGCTCCCTTTTCATGGAAAGAAGCATTTGCTGCTCTTAAAACGCGTTGATATAAATAACATTTCAATAAAAACAATTCTGTCCAAAATTTTCCTTACCGCGGTAGAAATGACTATTGCCTGGCGAAATTTATTGATTACTTTTCCCCTTTTAAGTTTAGGGCAAGCCTTAAATTTACCTCGGGTTAAAGAAGCTTGTTGATGTAACATTCGGGTATTCTTTGAACGTCAATGTTTTGATGAAAAAATGAGCGTTAAAAACATAATTTTCAATAAGTTGTGCTAAGTTTTATTGCGGATTTCGTAACCACTTGGATAATGACTCTTATGTCACGATGAGTAACCTAGAACACACATCTGAGTGGAGTAAAATATGGATTATTAAGTACGATAGCTAAATAACGAAATTTCACATAGGATTTCATCATGTCGGAAAACAATTTCTGGATTTAAGATTTTATGGTCAGCGATACGGTAAGAAGAAACTTCTTTTACGCTTAACTCTTTCCTGGCATTTTCAGAAAGGGTTCTTTTTTTATCTATCAATTCTTCGTTGATAAATTTTTGATGAATAAATAAATTCATGTAATACTTGGAATCTTTGCCAAATATGGTCGAAGTACTCTTCTAAGTATACTTTGACCTGAAAATGCTTTTGTATAGTTGATTCTGTCTTTAACTGATGCTTTCCATCGCCACTATTTGAAAGACTTAACACAAGCATTAGTAAAGGAGGGAGATGGTTTACTAAGAATCGCCATAATTTACTAAGAACCGCCTTCCAATATTTTCGGAACTGGCTATAGGAAAGAGATAATTGAGCCATTGTTGTGTAGTCATGTAAAACCTGCCACTAGCAGTTCCAATTAAGCGCTTTGTAATCACATGCTAAATTGTTAGGCGTAAATCATGCTAAAAATAAATCAAAAATCATGGTGCAGAAACTTAAGCTTTAGGTCTATCTTTGTGGAAAAGTGATACATGAAGTACGATGTTGCTTTGTACTTTCCACACTGTTATAATGTCACTGACCATGGTTTCGATAAATCAATGGGATTATCAAGGTAATGTTTCTTTCCTTCACAGATCGTATTTACACATCAGTGGCGGTTCTGGAAGGCGAGAAAGAGAGAGAGAGAGAGAGGGAGAGAGGTTGGGGGGAAGAAAACGATAGGGTTGTTTGAAAGAGAAGGAAAGGAGGTTGGGAGGAAGGTCATGCCCATATTTCGAGAGGTTTCTTTTCCAAGGGAAAAGGCGGGTGAAGAGGAAAAGGAAGAGAGAGAGAAACACAACGACTAGGGAAATGTTATGACATAAGCCAAACATCGTCCGTCACGTGAAATAAATGTGATCAAAAGATTATTGACACCAGCGGTTAATGCGAGCTAAATGTGAGGTTATCAACAAAGTTGATATTATTCTTATGAAACTTACGATCTCGATATGTTCTAACACCACAGTTTTATTTCTTAACGCTGTGCATGCAAAATTTCCAATGTAAAATTACTCATGTGATGACAGTCTAGTAAATGTTTAGAAAACATTGCAGAAACATCACTTGTAATGAAACATTTTCTGTTCTTTAAGGTAGTCCGAGCGAGATAGTTCCCTAATCATAATAGAAACTATATTCGAATTACACGTTTTAATTTCACCAGATATAGGACACATCAATTAAATATCGCATTATTAATGGTGCAATTATATAGTTTATATGACAGAAATTGCATGTAATTCAGTGAAAATATCTAAATAAGTCTTAAACTTGACTCATTTTTTTCGCGCGGTGGGTCTGAAACTCCTTCAAAACGGAAGGCTTTTTGTGGTACCCAATAACCTACTGCGGTGACAATATGATTAATTTTCATATATAGTTGAAAAAACATAAACTACTCGCTGTTATTTTTTTTACGACGTCTGAGTGCTAGAAATGCCTCATTTTGTAAATAATATCTCACTGGAGTGCCTACACGTACCATTTTCCATGTAAAAGTGCTAGTATTTTTTGGAAAATATCTCCGAAAGTAATGTGGTAAGGGATTGAATTTTTAGTGTCATTTGAAAGGGTGAGATATTTTTCTTAAAAATGAAACCAAATGCATTGATTTCAAAGTCAAACGATATTTTGCTCAAACTACCTTAATGATTACGACATATTTCCGTACAGTATGTTCAATATACGTAGCTTCGCACGAAATACTAAGGCATATACTTCACTTGTGTGCAAGATTTAAAATTTATCTTTGTCGTTAAATAAAATTTGTCCGATGGTTAAGGGAGGATAAAAGGACCAGTCAAAATTCTTTGCTGGCATGGTTTTGAGGATCCTTGCCCCCTTTTCCCGCTCTTTCTTGCCTTGAAATACTAGCATTCCCAACTATAGGCATGGCATTCCTTTCTCCTCTCTTTTCAATAACCCCCTCCTTTTCTTCTCCATCCTCTCTCCCTTGCCTGCCCCACCACCATCGGTGTGTATACATGTGCAATGAAAGAAAGAAGTAATACCTTGATAATGACATAATATTGTCAGAACCGCGGTCGGTATTATTACAAAGTATGGAAAGTATGAAACAACATTTTATTTCATAAATCATGGTGACAAACTTTATAAGTGTATAAGTGTATTGTAAGTGAAGTTTCACCATGGCACTTGGCTTCTGGATGGCATTTAAATGTGCAAAATGCAAATGTGCCCCAGAAAATTTGGACAGAATTTTATCACTGCGGCGGAAATTCGACAATTTTCGTCGTTTTCTCGCTCGAGTTACTAGATTTAGTAATCAAAGGCTGAATTTCATTGGGAATGAAGATTGAAGAAAATCTATAGTTGAAATATGTCCTCGATTCTTGTAATTAATATATAATGCGGTAAAACAAACGAAATGTAACTTTCCACCCGACGGAGAATCATTTCCCTTGGCGTTTTCTTTCCTTATCTGGTGAGTCGGAATTCAATTCATAAAATTGTTTTGTTAACGCATCTAAATGAGAGTAAAAAACTAAGAATGTTATGCAGTTACTGGTTATTGAATGGTATTATATATTTAAAAGAAGAGCTCAGGTAAAATGGTTAAGCGACCGTAATAGTGCTACATGTCACTTAGCACGGCAAGAGTCGATCCAAGAGCCTTGATTTAGAATGATCACTAGAAAAACAGTGATCAAGGCACTTCAGAGGACTGATATCGCGTTCCTGAAAGTAGCAGCGTGATCATCATTCTTCAAGTTTAAATATGCGCTTTAACTCACTGCTGTCAATTTGTGGAGTGTACTTTTTGGACAGAAACTGTGAACAAAGCCATTCTATAGCAGTTTGTGTTGTAGATGGCGATAGCGGCAACGCGGGAGAAGGAACTGTGTTCCATCCCTGATCTAATTCTAAAAGTGATAATGAATCAGCCGACCATACACATAAAAAAATGAACTTGAGCAAGCACCAGAATACTCCTAAAATATTTGAATGAGTCGTTTTTAGACGAAAAGTTTTAATATCCTTATTACTAACGTAGTGATATCGATTGCGGTATTTTTTCTCGTCTAATTAGAATTAAGGAATTTTTCTTCTTTATCTTCTTTCATGTGGTTCTTCCTTCAACGCTGTTTTACCGTTTATTCAACTTTTCCCCATCCTTCTTTCCGTATCAGCACATCATTTAAATACCCTCTTTCTCCTCTCAATAACAACTTCTGTGCTCTAGATCTAAAACATTACCAGAGCATACATATTATCCTTATGAGATGCCTGCAGAAAACAAACTGTATTATGTCAACAGCGTTTCTGCTCTAAATTTCGGAAGTAGTGACATTAAGAGTATCACGTGTACACTTTCTAAACTGCGGTTGTAATTAATTACTGAACAACTGGCTCAGTTACAGCAATATGATTGTAGAGCATAAGCGGTATCATTGTCTCTACCCCCTACCACAGTGACGAAAGACACGTCTTGAAGGTCATTCTCTTTTGTGTGGGCATAGTTGAAGGCTTATTGTTGGAGTGTTGTGGTCAGAAGGTCCCCATATCAAATCTTGGTCACTACTTGCTTGTTCAGCGAAAATCTGTAGTGTTGTACTGGGAAAGGAACCCCAACTCCTAATTGCAGAGCCAATAGAAACCCAAATTTTTAAAATTAACTTTAGACCTATCTTAAAATGTTCAGCGGAAACAAGACCGGTATCCCAAAAATCAGTAATTCTAGACAACATCGGTGAGTTTGCTTCCAAGAATCTCCAGAAAAACATACACCTGCTTCTTTATAAAAATATATGACTTACTGGGTGTTCATATACAGTTAATTGTATGATGATGATGCATGTTGATGGATAAAAAAACTGAAGATTTTTCAAGGTAGCTTATTAATTCTTACCATATCATTTTAGACGAGAGCTGCCTAAAAAAATAATGCTCCATGTTTCGTTTCTCTAAAACGTTACTCTACAAAAATGAAATTAACGCACAAACCCACAAATTTGGTCAGGGCACTCAGATGTCTGGATCGAATTGTGAGAAAAGATTAATACAATTGCGTTAAATTGTGTGCTCAATTGACGTTTTAAAATGACAGTTCTGTATGTGATAGTTAAGAATAGAGTAATGTAGAAATAATAGTTGTCGTTGAGTAAATATTTGCAATTTTCTATGAATAAAATAGGAAACTTAAATGTCATCCTAATTTTTGATGCATTATCCTACTGCATTATCTTCTGGCATAATCATCTGGAGATGATCGACGTGTACATTTACGTCTACGTATTACGCAGCTAGCCACCACAAAGGTGTTTGGCAGTGACATATCACCACCATGAACTACCGTAAAGAAATTTAATGTCACCAACAAGCACCACACTATTGGTATACTGCAAATGCTACAGAAAATATTCAAATAATCTATATTGTAACTATGTAAATGTGACACAAGAGTCATGCACGGAACATGCAAAATATGGTGTTAGCACTACTCGGCACATTTAGGAACATACATTAGGGGGCATATGAATTAATCAGCCACACTACCTGCCAACTAACCTACTTCAAAGTCTTAATTTAATGATGTAGCATCGTCGGAAATGGTATACACATTCTCAAGAGCATAGTTCTCTCAAAGACATTTGTGTTTTTCTTGGCTTCATTTGGAACCTTTTCCCATCTCTCAAATAACTTTAGCAGCAGCGTTATTTTCATATAGCGCTCCTTGCGCCCTCTGTGTTATATAATGATTTTCAACTCATTCCGTCTTTCCCTCCCCACCAAAAGGCCGATGGCCTTGGCTCGAGAGAAATTCTTCCGCCGTTGTTGGTTCACCTCGCGTTCAACCTGACAGTCCTTGTCCTTCCTCTCTGTCTTGCTTCCATTGCCCTACCGGCTGCCTCTTCACCTCCATATTTTCTCTTCCCACGCTCGCTATTCACTTCCCTTCTCCCCCATATCTTCTATCCCGCTCACTTCAATCTTGCGTTTTACCCCCTCAACGTCCCGCCCTCTCTCGGCACATGTCATTCACTCTTCTCAATTTCATCAAAATCATCCACCCTCCGCGGCCCGCCCGGCTACACTCCACTCCCACCTTTTCCCTCTTGAGAGGTTTTTCATCATTTATTCGCGCACCGAAAACTGAGGAAAAGTGGGTAATTTCCTTTTTCCGATGCTTTTGATCTATTAACGCCTCAATTGTCCCTGTCTCCAATTTATCATAATTTGTCTCGCCCTATTCGGAGGTTTTGTTGGATAAACGAAGGAATTTCTCGCACACTTCCTTGCTTAATATTGGTGTACTTGTGGACTTTGTATACTCTGTATAACTTGTAAATTATGCAGAGTTCTTTATAGAACCTGACTGGATTTTCATATCATTAGCATTTATCAATTATAAGATTATATTGCTTCTGCTCTCCACTCCATTTTTCCATCAGATAAACACTTATTTTTTGTAGCTCTACCATGAGACGTTTCTAATTGTTATCCTGCTGTCCACTCAATGTTTATTCTTCGTTGTAAAAATTTCCATTAGGTTCCAGTTCGGGGGATTTGTTGGGTAAACTTAGGTATTTCTCGCGCACTACCACGCTAAATATTGCTGCACTTGTGGGATGTGTGTAATGTGTATAATTTGTGGATTGTGCGGAGTTCTCTACAAAACCTGAGTGGATTTTTATACCATTAGCAGTCATAAATTCTAAGGTTAGATGGCCTCATCTCTCCATTCCATCCTCCTATCTGCTAAACACTTTATTTTTACGTATTTCTACACAGTGACGTTTCTAATTGTTTTCCTGCTGTCCATTCAATTTTTCTTTTTCGTTTTGATACTTTTCATCAAGTTCCCTTTCCGTTTTTGTTCCTTCCTTAGTACCCTTTCGTCTCAAAATGTGTCTCATCATTTTTTATCTTCTTATTTTTTCCCTAGTTTTCGTAATTATTCAAGTATATTCGTAATATTTCCAAAAGGCTTGTGTCCAAATTGAGACTGAATACGCTGGGTATTAGCTCTGCCTTTTTATGAGAAAACTGCACTAAGCGTGAGAGATGTATAAGTTATCGTTGTGCACTCTGATATTTGGCCATTTTCCAGGAATCGGTACCCATTTCCTTGTCCCTCCCGTGTTTTTTCTTGCTGTTCAATCCGCGTTTTTTTATATGCATATCCGCAGCTGTCATTCGCAGACCCTCTTCGGTGATACAACTTTTCGTTCTTACATATGATCGGTGAGTTCTTTTGTTTGATTTATTTTGAATCGATGGGGCGTCATAGGTGGCATTTTAAATTACAGCGCTGCTGATTTAGTTAATGAGGTCTTACTATTTATTTGCCTCCCTACACGAATTACTCATTTCTAAGTAAATTCTTGGTAACTCGTTTCTTTTATAAATTCAATGCTTCCTCTCCAGATTGAAGAAAAAATGTTCCATTCAATATATTTTACTTTTATCAGACGAAGTTCACATTGTCATGAAAGTCCTAGAGCCTAGTATTAGACGAATAGGATGTTTTCAACTTTTTCACAGAGACTAGTTTGAATTTGAGTGGCTGAAAGGCAGGTGATTACAGTTGCCATTTAAACTATTTAAGAACAATAACTAGTTAATAGCGATCAAACAATGAAGAAGAGGATGTTTTTGTCTTGTACAAATATGTCATTAACCTAAAAATGTTCTGATCCTCGTCATAAGGCTAACAATAGAATGAGTTCCTCCGAATTAATTTGTTTTCAAGTACATTCAGCTAAGCCGCATGGATTGCGTCAGTCATTTTTGCAATTTACTGTCCACATACATAGTGCAATCCCTGTTAAATGGAAGCCGAGTATTAGACAAATATGTTGATTGCTTCAGTGAGAGATAGCGATACCTCAGTATGATCAAATTTATTGCTTGCTTTTTTGAGTAACTCGTTTATTTACTCATACAAATGTATCATAATTGTTCAAAATAAGTTAGTGAAATTAAATCTTGAATTTTATTTCTTACGACGCTTAAAAAGCATCATTTCTTTGTGCACTTATCATAGCTCGTGAATTTGGATCCCAGAAAAATGAATGATTCAAATCGTTGCGACAACTTGAGTTTTTATAGAATCTTCGTGCTTTTCAATTGAAAACTTTATTGTTGAAATAAGCATTCCCCGAGAAGTACAGCCGAAGTCGTCTGTATCTCAAAATACCCTAGCGTGTTTGATGCTTGATAATTGTGTAGTGTTGCTGTTGGTTATGTTTTAAAGCATTTAATTCATTTGTACGGCATATCAAACAAAGTTGTCCCACTAACGTGGAGAAGTCGAATTATGACAGGAAAATGAATCGCGAGGATGAAAAAGAAGTAGATTTGGCTAAAAATTTAAATGGTTTTCCGCCGAAATTCACCCTTTCGCGCAATATAATAATACGCATGGCTATTATTGCTTCCATTATTACGTACGATTACGGAGAATTTGACTTGTGAACATGTTAAGCTGCAACTTGTCCCCGAAGGTCATTGTGCGACTAATGTGTTTTATATTAGTGAGTCCTATTTTCCCCGATTAACCAGCTTGTTTTCAGTGTTGCAATGCTTAATATGTTGGATCAGTAACATTATGAAATCAGTTCATTGGGTATTGTTTTTTGTATCCCTGTAATCTTTTGCGCGGTAGGTAATTTATCCATTGATCAGTGATCGATAGTGTCTTTTCGCCGTAATTTTAGGTGGTTGGAGAGGTGAGTCAAGTGCATATTTTAATAACTTTCCAAGAAAATGAGAAAAAATATTACCATCATATTTCTGATAAGTGCATCTGCTTTTACGGTGAATATAATCATACATGCAGTAATATAAATGGTGCAATTGTTATATTTTTAAAGTATCGCCTCAATTAAACTATTGTTAATACTTGGATGTACGGCACGGAGTTCAAAATTTAGGTATAATTATGAGTTACTTCTCACTCTATACTTGTAATGATATCTTGATCGTTCTTAGACACCATTATTGTAATAGGAAAGGTATTTATAGAGTTTTGTAGAGGACATGGACATTTTTAATCAAATTATTTCGACATATAATTTAAGTGTCTACGTGTTAAAATAGCATAAAATTTCCAAGAGACCAAATCGACAGCATACACTTTTTTCTAGTCTTATAACTTATTAGTACCCGCAGATAGTTTTCACTCAAACCTGTGCATAAAAATTGCTCCAACCACCATAATATATGTTATGAGTCGTTGGCCTGTCAATTTTATTTTTAAACTGCTTGTACAATTCGATTGAACGGTAATCCTTTTTCACATTTTACTATTTGGCCTCGCATTTTCTGATTAACTAGCTTGTATACAATGTTACATTGCTAAATGTGCTGGATCAGTAGCATTCTCTATCCTGGAAATTGGGTATAATGTTTTCTATCCCTCTGCATTTTTTTGCGAGGTAGGTAATTCATTCATTGATATCAGCCGTCAGTATCGTCTTTTTATCTTCATTTAAGGTAGTGAGCGAAATATCATTTTACCTAGAAATCATTGAATTTGGTCTCATTTTAAAGAAAAATATCTCACCCTTCCAATGACACCAAAAATTCAACCTCTCACTACATTACATTCGGAGGCATTTCCCATTAAATACCACCCCTTTTACATGGGAAATGGTATGTGTATGCATTCCAGCTAGACATTATTTACATAATGAGAAATTTCTAACACTTAGATGTCGTAAAAAAACTGCGTGTAGTTTGTATGTTTGCTCAATTATTTTTAAACATTAATGATATTGTCACCGCAGTACATTCTTCGGGATATAAAAAAGCATTCCGTTTCGAAGGAGTTTCAAACGCACCGCGCGAATATAAATGAGTCAAGTTAAAGACTTATTTAGATATTTCCGTTTAATTACTTACCATTTCTATCATATGAAACTATATTATTGCACCATTAATAATGCAATATTTAATCCATGTGTCCTACAGCTGGTGAAATTAAAACGTGTAATTCGAATATGGTCTCTATTATGGCTAGGGTACTATCTCGCTCATACTACCTTAAGGGAGTTAGGTTAATTTATTTTAACTTAACCTATTTTCAATTGAAAACTTTACTGTAAATGAACTTTACTAACTTTTTTGCTAATATCTAGGCTGCATATCACACTAAAATCATGTGTAAGTTGACTCTTCATGTCGGATGAATGAAATTCTTCCATCTCTCCACTTCGCTATACATTTTTGCTATGGAGTGGAAGACAATTTTAAAAAGCCTATTTATCGGGAAAGTTGGTTATCCTGTTCATGAGTATAATTACAACTTTACACAAGTTTTACCAGTTAATATAGGCTTTAAGAGCGCGAAAACATGTGAAAGTTAATTAATGGCTCATGTCACGATAATAGTCGTCATTTTCCATCCAATTTCACCATATCACGACTCTTCCGTAACCTATTTTATCGCGAATAATTTTCTTGAGCCAGATCGTTCTCCTTGAGTCCTTTCTTCAATTCTTCGCCGTGGCCTAGAATCCCAACTCTGCCGTTAGGAACCCGTCCTTCCCCCTCGTCCAACTCTTTCCCGTCCTAATCTTTTCCATCTCGGCTCCTCGGTCCTTACCCACCCCTTTTCCCCGGCAGTCTGCCACCCCTGTCCCCGCAGGATTGTCCTTTCTTGCCTCCGGGCTGCGCCGACAATCCCTCGTCTCCGTCCCAGATCGTGACTACGATTCAGTTTTTCGACGAACGGAGAATAAGAACGTGGAGGAAAAGGCGGCTTGAGAAGAAGCGACGGTTGATCTTGCAAGAAAGAAGAGAAGGAAGAATCTCTCCATTTTTCCACACTCTACTCTGTTCGCCTCTTTTCTCCATTGCCATCCATATAGTTTTGTCACACGCATGCCATGTTTACAGTATTCGAGTTTCGGTGTAGCAACATGCGATAATTGGGCTGTGCAATGAATTTCAGCGCATATCTCCCGTCATATATCTAAATTGTGCAAGGCGTGTTCGAGTCGTTTTCGTGTTCTCTTAGTTGTTGCAAAGAGAAATTTTTTGTGTAAGGCGGAATTTCCGTAAAACTCGGCGTAAGTTCCCTTAAAAATGATAACTTGAGATTAAATGGAAGAAACCGTTTTGCCGTGTAGACTTTGTGGCAATGCAATGCTAATATAGAACTTGGGGTGATCAAAAATAGGATACATTTTGCATTAATTTAGTAACAGAAATACAGATTTCCATAATAACTTGAAATAGTACATATTGTGAAATTTTTTATGGTAATTAGCTAGTATCATGATGATACCCTGAGTCAGAGATTGTTAAATAGACATTCATATTTTGAGTACGGTGTTGAAACTCGTGCTCTATTCGAGAGAAAAAAGTGTAAGTTATAACTTGTATTTTTCCATTAGTATATTTATGATAAGAAACACCACAAATTTAGGCGCTATTCTATAAAATATCAATTTTTTTTCGATGCATCTAAAAAATTAAGTAAAATATACACACAAAGGTCTCTTATTATCACCGATTCAGAAATGCTCGTACGTGCTTTACCGACCGTAATGATCGGCTAGAAGGAATGTAGTCTTCTGTGAATAAGTAGGAATGAGTTGGAGATGAGTGATCTGTCCTCAATCCAGTTGTTGCCTTTTCCTCGGGTTGCTTCTAGCAGATGTTTTATTTTTAATGTCGTAATTCATTATGTTTCCAGTTTCCGTGTTCTCCGCCTCCATTCGGTCTTAGTTTTTTTAGGACCATCTCGTAATAAGAAACATGTAGCCAGTCGGATTTTCCCTGTTTAGGGACCCTTTTTATACTATTTCTACTTTGTCGTTTTCGGCATTTCAGCATTTCCAGTCACCCAGATGGATGAATACTTTGATTTCCCTGTCATGAACGGTGATATCATTCATTGAGCAAAACGATTGGGGGGAGATTGACCTGACTTGCATAATCTGTAGGGAATTCCTGCTTGTGGACAGATTAAGTAGCAGCTTTAAATCGCATGTCATCAGTGTGAGAACCATTTAAATGGTCTGGCATATTGTGGGTTGAACTTTTTTGTATGCACTTCTATTTATTTTACATTGTCTCTATATATATTATTTTTCCGATATTTTGGTGCTATATAGACATAGTTGGTTAATAAAACTATATATCCCTGTCAAGAAAATGAGTCTTCGAGGTAGTTAAGGCTGAATAAGGATAGATGTGAATGGAAGTCAAAGTCGAAAGATACTCTAATAAGGAATGAATTGCTCATGGTCACGAGGGAACAAAAGTTTTGTTTTCGACACATCCGAACTGTAAAATAATTCTGCTTCATCTCATTTTACCATGTCTTTCTTATTTCCGTTTTTATTTCTGTATCATTTTACTCCCTTGGCCACATAAAGTCCACAGACTCTTAGTTAAACTCTACAAAAGCCTCCTATACTAGTGATGCCTGAATTAAGCTTTTGAGAATGAAGTGGGTTAAAATTGACTTGAACTACTATTGCATAAGACACGATCAAATCTCATTTCAAATGATGTCACATCGAATAGCCATTAAGTGTGTGACAATAAGATACGACCAAACTTTCAACAAACATTCCACAGGTAGAAAAATATAATGCTGTGCATGGATATGGGTCCGGAGACTCTTTATTCCCTTGTAAGAACTCATTTTCTACAACTCTAAATAGAATCTCAGTCACGGTAATAACACTGGATAGAATGATTCAGTATACATTTCTGCGGAAGATTTTAACAGCGGTGAGATTCAGATTTCTGGATGGTGTTCGGATAATGCTTCGTGGACTCATGTGATGATTTCTCTTAACGAGGCATTGCTGTCGAACCCGGAATCCCTCTTAAGTTCTGAACCAATACACCGCATGAAACTCAAAATACAAGTTTTTCATAAAATGTCAAAAATGCTCTCTTCGTTACGTCTGGTTAAGTAGTAATTGCTAGTTTCGCCGCCTTATTCGTGTTCCATTTCGCCTTAGAAAATGTTGACATGCGACTAAAATCATTGCTTGTATTGAAATCTAGCTCACTTCTATGACTTACACATAGCATCAACTGTTTGAATGGTCATTTCTGACTTCGTTTCCGGTAAAGTGCAATGCAAATAAACATTGTGCTGCATTGGCCGATAACCGTTTGATGTTAGATAAAGAATAGAGATGCGTTTAGGGATCCATATCCATGTAACATACTCTTTTCTTTTACGTGCGTGACATGTGTCCTGAATGATTGGCAGTACCATATTCTTACAGGAAATAATAATTAGAAAAGTACGCGACTTGAAATTAATAGGCTTAAAATATAACAAAAAAATCTGTCGAATAGCTCTTAAACTAGAGTGTGATAGAGATGTTTTTGCTGTATCACACGCGTTAGACCACATCTCAAGTATATCATAAAGATTTAGACCCAGAAAGGAATAATTTCGTAAGTATAAATATGTCGATATATCAAATATGTCGGAAATTGGCGATGTATCGAATATGCCAACAAGTTCCGATTTATCCGTCGACTCGATACCTCGATCGATACGTAACGGATCTCACAAGTATTAGTAGTTATATCGCAACATCGCACTTTCCTTTCCTCGCTCACGTCAGGCCCTCACGCCCACAGCCTTCCGGACCCCTCACTTTTTATCTTTCTCGCCCGGGATGGAAGCGAATACCCACCTCCGGGCGAGCTCAATTCGGCACGCGGGCCCCCAATGCGAGATAAAAAAAAGACTCTGGCAGACGAGAGATTGGTTTGAAAGGAAAGGGATGAAGAGATCGGTCTGGGACGGACTTCCTCGAATATTCGGTTTGAGGGAATTCGTTTGAAACGGGTTTTTCTCTCTCGAATAGGAATCATCCAGTCAGTCTTTGGCCAATGAGCGTGTCAAGTCCAAATCAATACGTGATCACAGAGGTGCATAACCTGCGTGTTCTAGGTTAAAAATCACTCACAAATAATTTTTAATTGAAACTATGGTGCCTTCACGTGGGATTTGGAGGAGAAAAATCCAGATTTACTTCGAAAATATTTTTTTTTAATGATCATAGCTATTTCTTATTGTATAATCCGTAGAAATCGGACAATTTTAATGTTTTCAACAAAGCAACACCATAGGTGCTATCCACAGAAAAGTCAATTATATTGCTTCTAAAATACCCTTCGTTAAATACTTAAATCATACTCCACTGTAGTAAAACATAAATTGACCTTTGAACCATAATTATTTATCGACCAACTAGGATGCAATACATGTAAGAGTATATCAAAGGGTAGCCGAACGCGTTATTGGTTATACCTTGATGACCAAACTAGCATCATGAGCGTTAGATAAAGCCCCAAGCGTCACTTTGTAGAATATTTGAACTTCAAACGACCAAGACATTAAGTTGTGGCATCTAGGAAAACCTTGCAATAGAACCAAATCTTTTATTTAGCATGTTTGAATCAGGAGGGAAGCTAATACTTACGATTCATTATTAATTAATAAGTTAATTACGATTTCATTATAACCATGTTTTCCATCAGTTGAGCTGTAGCATGTATTTTCCAGAATCGAATTATAACCGGACGGATACAAAAGACTAAAGCTGAAAACCCTGCCGTCTAATAATAGGCTTAAAGTGTGCTTTAAATATCAGCCTTCTTCTAGCATGAGTGAGAGTTAATTGGTTATTAATTCAAACTGCCAGGCCCAATAAAATTTATATTTGACGATATCCTAATTAATTGTACGATGTTATCCCACCCTTAGTGGTTTAAAAACATGGGCGTCACTCGCCTATGTGAACTTGATGCTAAGGACTCAAAAGCTCGCATAGAATATGTGAGAAACGTGAGGTTAAGGAGTAGGATACTCGTTTGGCCAATTAATTGAGGGCAGAGGACTGAAAATGGTGTGCACTGCTGTTCAAATAAATACAGTCACCAAAAGAGGACGTGAAATATTCAGTAGTACGTTTCACGAAATAATTACGATAAAAAACAAAGCAGCATCAAAATAGTTTGATATTTATCGCAACACAATGGTGTATCCCTTATAAACTATTGGAGTAAGAGTCAATGCGCATTACGGGTTGAGCCTTTTGATGTTGCACATGAAGGCTTGCGAACTTAGAAAAAGTGTTAGATAAATGCTGATAAAACTTTTTTCACCTGTGTTAAGACAGATTAAAGACAGTTGACTCTTCTGCTCAATTTGACCCTCACGCGCAATTTCCGCCATGTTTAACTCCAGCCATACCGCAAGTAAGTTTCACAAATAGACCTTAGAACCTCAAGAATTAAGGCTCTCTCTTACGCAGCAATTTCCTTCCGTCTCATGTACAAAACCATCCCATTGCGTTTCACACACCTCTGTACCTTTTTCCCTCACAACTCCCAGTGGGATATTTGGTCCGTTAAACGCGCCCATTATCGGAAGCCCTGTTCCTTTAATGAATCCGGGGACGTGGAAACTGTAGTGCCCTTGAGTGGAGTCGGCGGTTAATGTATTATGCGAGAGTCGTAATAGACGTGCTATATATTTTGTCCTTGGTCCATAAATTAAGGAAAGTGGTAAGGGAAAGACGTTTGCTAGACGCATAAAGCCGGGAGAACCACGCTGGACTTTTTCCTTGAGCTTTTACTTACGTTCATCCCGGCGTTGTGGCGATTTTGTCCGTGTTGATTTTTCCTCAGTGCTAAGAGGTCATTACATCACTGAATCGGATGTTCTAGGCCGAAGGCTTCTCTTATATTCCCGTACGTAGGGGGATGTTGTGGTCTTAGATCATCTTACGAAAGATTTAATTCAGTTCAATTTAATTTAATTCAGTGAATACCAATCTGTTATACTATCTCTATGAGCGTTAAGTGAAAACATGTAATTCTTATTTCTGAAAAAAATCACCAAATTTCCCAATAGCATGTATATTTCTAAACGTTTTTCTATTAGATTCTACTTTAGTATTAACACAAGTCTCAGTTGGGGTTTTGAGGGCTTAATTCATCCGGCTAAAGGTATATTTTCTTAACATATTTTCGCGGTGATCATCAGCAAAGTCAACAGTTTTACCCGCGTTATTCTCATTATCTCCTGATTTTGTACATGTGAATTAATTGCCAAAAACGCGTTTCATAATTCAAAATATTTGGGCAATGAATGCCCATCCGTCTTGAAACCTATATAAACTTACCTATGGATGGAATATTGGTAGTAGATGGGGAGAGATTATGGAATCTTAAGTTGACTTAGGTAGGTGAGCTGGAAAAGGGTTCAAATTCGTCTGATGTACTACTCGTCACATCTTTACTACTTCAGACGAGAGTAGTGTTTTTGAGGGAGATTGTTTTGAGAATTCATTCTACCCTTAACCCGAAAACGGCCGAGATTACCAATTCCTGAGTCCTCTTAAAGATAGTGTTGCGTCGGGTAATATTTTCCTGGTACCAGTGAAGAGTAATCCTTTGTCAAATAATAATACTTATCACAAAGTATTTCTATCGTAATTTTTGTATTGAATTGGTATATATATTCTTTAAAGGACAAAGTGTCTTAATGAGTTACCATTCCTATGAAATATATTCAAATAAACTTCATGAAAGTTTTTCTTGCGGCAGTTTTCCATGGATAGAATTTTTTAGTACCACATTAAGTTATGAATACTTATTCATTTTAATTCGACAATTCATTGCCGAGAAAACTCACTTCTTTTGTAATAGAAAATACGTAGGAGAACATTGAGTGTAATTATATGACTTTATTTTCCCATCCAATATTGTTTTTTAGTAGTTGTATCGTTTAATGTGTCTACCAGATAATATATCCGAGGTTTCATTTATTTAAATATAAATAATTGCCTTCCTCAACATTTCTCAAAGCACATACAATGTCGTTATGTTGTATATCCTCATGATATCCTGCGAACCACGGCAGAGGCTGGTGGTAGGGGATTTTAGGGCACCAACGGTGGGAGTTGAGTGAAAAGGAGAAAGAAGAGGATCGGACGGAGGTGAATTTTATACTAACGTTATTTTATTTAATTGCAATGCCATTCGCGTTCATAGTAATAAACGCATGACTTATAATCCCAAAGTGTCTGGAAAGATGGAATTATCGCATCTATCGGATCTGCAGTGCATCTTTCTTACTTTGTCTCTTCTATCATTTCTGGAGATTAGCTGTGTCTAAATTACGTCACGTGAAATTATAATATTCATAATTATACATTTAATCCAGTTGAGTAACTATGCTGAATAAATGCAAAATGCAAGTAAAATTAGACAATCCAGAATAAATACTTTTTGTTTCGATTATCATACCTTGGATATGGCAGTGATCATCAGTAACAAGAAAATATAAACATTATTTAAAGTATTCTACTGGTGAAGATAGGTTTTGATGAATGATAGAGAATCTCCTTCCGGTTTCCTACACTTTCATTGGCCTAACTACCACTAGTATTTCCTTTTTCGTCGAGGCGTACGATCTATCCTTCTTCATTCCGTACATGAAACCTATTCTCTTTCTTCCCCTTCCCCGCTTTCCCAACATCCTTCCCTCTATCACACCCTTCAGCAACCCATCGTCCTTTATAACACCCTTCAGCCATCTACCCTGCCTTTCCCGGATTTCATTCAAAAGATTCCTTTCCTCCCCCACCATCTCATGCACTTCCTTGTTAGTCTTCCTTTCCGTCCACCTAAACTTCTCCATACTTCTCCACAATCACATCTCCAATACCTGTAGCCTATTCATGTCCTCCTTTCTAAGGACACACGTTTCTGCCCATATAACGCTACGTTCCATATCAAGCTCTTCACTAGACTCTTCTTCACATCCTTACCCAAGTTCTCCGTCATCAGTTCCCTACTATTACTAAACGCCTCCTAAGTTCAATCTATTCTGCATCATATATCTTTGCTAACCAATTTACATTAGGGTAATGGAATAATATCCCAAGAGTATCCTTATGTGGTCTATATCATCTGAACACTCAGATGTACAGTTGGTTACGAGTACAATACACTTGATGCAAACAAATCATGAAAATGGTCACGTGTCCTATCTGTAGTACTTAAAGTTGTCTGATCTGATATTTTAAACGTGCAATCTCTGTGTCTCTAACGGATCTCTACCGAGTTTTTACTGCTCTCTTTGCTAACAGTTATGTCTAACGGGTAATGGCAGGACATGACGTGAACTCGGATTTCCGATCAGTCATTAATTTTTAGCATTGTTGGGCTCGGCTCGAACTTGGATCTTCCGATTTGTGATTAAAATTTTTTTTTTTATTTATTTTCAATTTATCGTTTGAACTCACAAGGCCGTCAGATGGCAGAGGGGATAGTTTTGCCACGAAACAGTGGTCTTATTACCATAAATTCTCCGTTTAATATTTGGTATCACGTGGAAACGAGAACTTATTTTCGGGCCCCGCTCCTCGTACACGAAGAAACATTACCCATGTTTCTTTGAAACAAAGAACTGATTTCCTCGCGATAAAACGCATAGCGTATCCCAAGGCAGCACGCAAGACGCAATGCATGGAGAAGCGCAGTGGATTCGCCCCCCCTCCCTCCCCCCTTGGAACCGGCTTAATAGACGCGCAATATATTTCGCCGGTGGCCTATAAATTAAGAAAGTGCGAGGGTGGGATAGGGAACACGGCCGTGCGAGTCCCGGGCAAGGGTTTTCCGAAGAGTGCGTAACGCAGCCGCGAGGCAGAGAGGATTAAAAATTCACGAGCGTGTGTGCGTGACGTAATTTATGGACGCGATTCCGTGGGTGATAATTGCTGGGAGGCTTTTCTCACCTCACCCCTACCTACTCCACAGTCTGCAAAGGTTTCTTCCCTTTGCCATTTCGTAGTAGGGGCCGCATCGGTGCCTCAGCCGTGGAACCTTCAAGAGTTCCTGAGCGACCCACAGTTTCATCAGTGTCTAATGTTTACGGAGCGAGTAGAAGATGGGGCAGGGAATGCCAAGGCTCCTGGCGCCTTCAGGCATTTCTGGAGTGACTGATGAATGATGATATATCAGTGCTTTTTATAGGTTTTTCGCTTCTCTCCCAATGTTCTTTGTTATTCTTAAAATCATCGCCACCTTCAGATACAAAACTGTTGGGCATGTGAAGGACATCATTTTTAATGCCATTAATAGGCATCTAATGAGTAATGTGGCATGATATTAGTTTATTTTTAGGAGCTTACAAAAAAACTGAGGTTAAATTCACTGATATAAAGGGTGCACTGCTAGTTAATTGTCACTATTTTGCAATATTAATTTGCAGCACACGATATTAAATATAAATTTTTATTGGAGTTATTTACTGCATAAAATTTTGGTAAGGTAATTCAAAATTCTCTTCACTTTTACAGTCTCATGCTAATCTCTACTAATCGGATTTTTTCTTGATTGTAACACACGTCTTTCTGTTCTTCATTAATCATAAATCATATTTTTCTATTTTCACTTTCCTCGCTTACCCCTCATTGTTTTCAATTTACTGCCTTCATCATCCCTTAGCTTTTTTGTATTCCTTCCAACTGGCTCCTCTACCGCATCCTAATCTAATTCCAGAGCTTCTTCTCCTCTCTCTCCATACCAAGAACTGGCACTTATTCTCTGTTTCAGTTCTCCTGAAACATTCATCCTTCTGAACACACAAATCTAGAATACTTGTAGCCTTCTTTTTATCTTCAAAGTTTTCTAAAATAGGCTCATGAAAACCTATGTATGTTATATATTCTCATTAGATTCAAATGTATTAAACGTTTACATTTATCCCAGATAATTTAACATCAACAGTCTTAAAGATTTTTCTGAGCTATTCAATGTATATCTGGGTCCAAAAAA
Organism: Ceriagrion tenellum; assembly: GCA_963169105.1. Lineage (NCBI taxonomy): Eukaryota > Metazoa > Arthropoda > Insecta > Odonata > Coenagrionidae > Ceriagrion > Ceriagrion tenellum. Next base: position 80,912,901 of record OY720643.1, on the reverse strand, counting down.
GTTGTATATCCTGCATGATTTGGCAAAAAAAGTTATCTTTTCGCAGAGTTCAAACCAAGTTTATCTGTTTTCCTATTTAAAATACAATAATTCGTCGCGTAACCTCAATGACTAGTAAATTAGGTAGGTGACTAGGTGGAAGAATAGTTTTATTTACTTATTTTTACTAGTTTCCTATATTTTTAAAGTTCGTTGAATAATCTGATTAATAATGTCTGATTATATGTGTTAAATCCTGAAAGACTCTTCTTTTCACAACATTCATTGTTCATTCACTATTTAAATGCAATAGCACGTTCGTCGTCACTCAGTAGTAGGTACAAATGGCATTACTCTTGAGTTTATTTCAATGGTATTGAATTGTATTAATCCACAATAATATTAGAAGACTGCTTACTGTACTCATAGTAAATACCTGGCTCACTTATTGCAATATTATTTGGGGTGAGATTCTTGGAAAGATGTGAGCTTTCTGAGGTGAGGTATTGTTCTGTACCTGGTCACTTCAGTTATATGTGGAAATATTTCACATTCGAAATCCTGCATGCTTTGCTGATCATCAGAGGTTGTTAAATAAAGGAACCTTTATGTTTTACATCCAATTGTTTTGTTTTCACTTTCATTCCAGTCTTATGGCGAGAAATCTATGACGGGCTAGAGCCACCTACATATCAATACGCGATCCCTTCAAATAAAAGTGAAAGTAGAGTTTTATGCTAACACTGATCTGATCTAAATACTTTCCCTACATCTGTCATGTCTAGGAATATGAAATGCAATTTCTTGAACCAAAAGGTATTTATTTTATTTATTAATTTATTTATTTTCACTGCCCCGAATACAGCAAATTTGGCCATTTTATGTCGGGTAAACAACAGCAACAACGGACGAGACACAGACATCCTTGTCCTGGGCAGATAATATTCTACGCAGGCGGGACTCGAACCCGCGATCCTCGGGTTAGCAGACGAGGACTTTACCCTGCCGCCACCTGGGCCGACATTGGCATTATATTGGCATGTATTGGCATTTTTTCCTCATATATAATGTATATTGAGGAATAGTAGTATTATCGAGTAAAGAATCGCAAGCTTTTATCCATGTTTCACATTTTTAAGGTCACACAGTTCAATACTACAGGTCACTATCAGTGAGTGATTTTAAGGTACTTCATATAGCAGCGCCAAAGCGACTCCTTGGCATCCATTTATCTGCCTGAGTCACACCTTATTATTACCAAAGCTACGTGAGTGCAATGAATTCCTGAAGATAATTGATTAATATATGCTTTTATCCGAAGCAGTAGTTTTCCATGAATCCAGAACTGCTTCGTGAAAAATTCTGGAAAACAGAATGAATTATTGATGGTACCCAAGGACAGTTTTGAGCACCAACCGAAGGACATTTCATGCATGAATCACTTTTCTCTCTAAATCGTCCTCCATTCTTCATTTTCGTGTCGTCGACCAGGAGGAGAATTTCTTTTCGGTGATACCTACGGAGGAAAAACCTTAAAAAAGTTTTCGTCCCTCCTGCAATTTTCTTTGAGAAATATTTCTATTGAACCCATTAATATATTCCCCTCTGGCATATATCGTGGTCCCTACCCTTTACCTTAAGCTTTGTGTGTCGTAAAACTTCGAGATAAAAACCGACACTTATAAATCATCGTTACTAATACTTACTAAGGATGCTTAATTCGATGGATTTATTAGGGCAGTAAAAGACAATTCCCCGTTGCCTTAACAGCCCTTTTTCTCTCACTCTTCCTCACCGCTATCCTTTTCTGTCGGCTCTTTTTTATTTTAAGGTTAGGGAGAAAGGGGGACCAGTATGGTGGAAAGCAGAGGGTGGTGGAGCGCAGGCGGTTTAACCGCTTTAATCATAGGAGGCGCCGTTTTTCAAACTCATCCCTTCCCCTCCCCATTCTAGCTCCTTATATTCATATTTTTTTATTCTGAAACTTAGCAACCGCCCATACTCATCCCAACTCCTTCGGCCTGGCCACTTCTTTACCAAGGAGGTCTTCTCTTTTCGCTACGGTTTCAGGACTACCAGTTCAATCGACCGGCTGGGAAATATTCTCCTCGAAGTTAAAGCGGATACTGCATTGGTAGTCTATCATCAAAAGCTCACTTATACTCATTTCTGGTGACATCTGGAATCGCGAATGTGCGGGTTACAAATCCGTCTCATTCATGGATAAAATATGCCACTGAACACCTAGGTACCTTTATTTTTAGGCCGATTCGTAATTAATTATCCATGCCATTATAGGCAAAAATTAATCAATATGATGATTAGCTACAATTTGAGGAAGGTTAAAGTAAAATAAATTATAAATAAGTAGAAGGTAAGTCTATGTAAAGCAAAGATGCTCTAAAATTTTACAGGCTTAGATTTATATGTATCAATAAAATTTATCTCAGCATACACCCTACCACTCTTCATATCGTCCCTAAAACTTCTCTTTCTCGTCCTCTCCCGCTTACTTTATCCAACATTCTCTTCTCTATCATAATGTTTTTACAGATATTTGACTCGCTTTTTTCTAGTATTGTCCACCTAATCTGCCTTCTCCAAATGTCTTCCTCCTGTCTGAAAATTTGTCTTCCTTTAATGAAGATACGTAGGTATCTTCTTTTATTATAGATGTTCATTTCCTGTGACTCGCGTTAATCATGTAATGGGATAATGCTTACTACTTGTAGAAGGTAAACATTCATGTCTTTGTTTGCTTTGCTTGTGGCGTGCATTTCCTCTCTAACACCCAGTGACGTGCAGTCTATGAGACAGCACAGTGTTTATTGTTTATCAGCAGCCAGCGTAAGATTTTTATTGGTTATTCAAAGCTTTGATCACTCAGCTCTAAGTCTTTAAGACAAATATAAGTTTTGTACAGACCTTTTAACGAATTTGCCGGAGTACTATATTATTTTTTGATGCATTAAAATTTCAAGATGTAAACTGGTTCAGTATTAGTGTCATAGCTCATTACTATTTCATCGGAGTTTAAATTTTAGTCTACGATTTAAAAGAAAGAATTTTGAAAAGTAAGGCGTAATAGAATAAACCCCGAAATGCAGAATAGACCAGTTATCTGCATTGATGTTTCTATGGGACCCTATGATTCACTCTGAGAGACGGAGAACTGATCAATCATTCATAATCCCTGTAGAGTGAGGAGACACTCTAGTAATGACTTGAGAGTCTCATTTAACAACCAATGAAACGTTCTTATATTTAATACTATTTTTACCAATTGAAATTGCTTAATACATGGCCGTACATCATTTTCTGAATAAATATTTTAATATGTTTTGGCAAACCTTTCCACAACTCGAAAGCTGCTCTAGAAAACGATATCTGAAATTAAATTCTCTGAAACTAAGGATTACCCTGAAAAACTGGTTATAGTCTTGTAATCACGTTTAAGAATTTAAATCAAAGGAAAAATAGATCAACAAAATGCTAAAGATCTCGTGTTGAAGAAGGTTGATCATAGAACAAACTTTAATAAATTATCTTTCCATTTAAGGTCAAGCCAATAAACATTTGGTCCGAAATTTTTATATTACAAGATATGAAACCTGGATCATGAGGTGGAAGACCTAGCTGCCAATCTCTTACCAATATTTCACATCACACTGGTGACTTTGTGCCATTTACTCTCCAATGAGTGTACCTGCATCACATATTTTTAATGGATTGATATCCACTTGCCCGTGATTTTGTTATTTTTAATCTCGCTATTTCCCACGTCTAAAAATCATTTCGGCATTCAGGAGTGATTTTTCAATGTTTTGCGATAAAAATGAAAAACACGCTCTGATAATGTCGTCCAGTCATTCAATTCAGTCAGTTAATCTTCATCGGTCATTCATCGATGCGATGGACTCACGGGCTGGGTTCCGCTGGATTTCACCCTCGAAGGGCCCTGCATAATAGCTTCCAATCCGTATGATTGTCTCCTCTGCATCGGGAACATCCACCAGTGTGAGGATGGTTTGGCCCACACTCTATTGCTGTTGCCATGACAAATAAAACCCACGATCCCTCTCCACGAGGGACCGCGATCCCCGGCCTACCAAATCCGGACCGCTCATCCGTGAAGTTACGGTCCAGCTACTCCCAAAGTATATGAAGTGCTAGGCGGATATTTTTCCCCTCCCATATACGTTTCATTGGGCAGCCAGCGTGGTGCCTGCGCATCATCAGTCAGTCATGTGTTTTGTCACCAAGTGACGCGGAAGCTTTTTGTCCCGGCTTTAATTTTATTTATAATTTAATATATATTTTTTTGGCTCACACGAAAATTAGATAACTCGATCGACGATGGATGATGTCTTTTCATTTTATTGAATACGGTGGGAATATTGTGATGTGGACCAGCTGGTTCCAGAGACGCAAATAAAAAATATTTGTTTAAAAAAACTCGCTTGATTGTGTGGAATTTAAAGAATAATTTGCGCGTAAATGGTGTGAGACAGTGGGGATTTTGTTTGCATCAGTTATAGAGCCTATTTGGTGAAGTTAATTCAGTGGTTGTTTTCTGATGATCCACTTATAATTATTAAAATTTCATTTTGTTTTATCTCCTTCATGTTTTATGGCAATTCCTATAAATTATCCTCATAGTGAAGCATTTGTTAGAACTTATGTCCTGAAAGTTCTCGCCTGCAACTCTTATTATCTGCTTGCTTAGTTTCCTTATATTAGTTTTACTCTATCCCTTTGTTTTTTATTTTTTTAGTGTAATGGTACTGATAAATGCGTGAGCTATCAGTTAAGTAAATAAAATGACGCTACTTTTTTTTAATACCTATTTTATATTTGTTATTCGTGTTAATTATTAGGAGAGGTAGATCTAAGGACGCTGTCTATAATCATGTAAATAGATTAAAACCCTTGCATAAGATGTTGTGGTGTGGGTGGACGTCCGTATTTCGTGCATGTTGACTCAGACGAATACACAAGACCATTTTGTTTTACATTGATAGCAATGCATGCATAGAATATGAATTAAAGTATTTTATTTGACGCAAAATGCGTTGTTACTTCCTTTATGAATTAATCGTAGTCTTCAATAAGTTTTTCCTTTCTCTTTATTCTCTTCAGAATATCACTTTCGTTTTTGTTCCATAATGATTGATCGTTTATCTCAACTGAATATTCTGGTAATAGATTCGTTTTCTTTTATTTATTAATAACTGTAGCTATGTAATTGACTCACTGAATTTACACTGGCAGTTCTCAAGTCGATATATGTCATAAATCATCAAAGGGCCTGCGTCCACCGCTGTGAAATTCAACTAAAAACTATTAAGTTCTTGAAATAAATATTATTAATAAAAAAAAATAAAAAAAAAATAAAAATTAATTAAATATTTAGGTCTAGGGCTTTTGGAGATTTTCTGTCTTTTATTTCATTGTCTAGCCGTAAGAAGCTCACCCCATCTTTGTGATGGATTTCCATATTTAGGTCTTCATTCTATATTCGTATTTATACATTTGTTTTCATATATTAAAAGTCCCATTAAGCGATTTAATCGGTGGTTTTATTTTTTTATATTACAATTTTATTTAATGATATCTTATTTCTCCGATAAGGAAAGAAAATTTAGATTCCATATTCTATAATGAAAGCAAGGTTTTTGGTCATTCAATTTATTCTCTTTCTCTTTTGATGCCGTTTTCTTCGGTCTAGGAATGAGTTCATTGAACTCACACTATAACTTAGTCATTCATTAGGTTGTCAACTTAATTTTAGCTCCAAACACTGCAGTGTGAAGGAGAGGTAGTGAGGAGAAACTTGCGGATTACATAGAATTATTTCTCTTAAATATCCATCGTATTTGTAGATATATTTTGGATTATTTTTAGAAATTATCGTCTAACTAATTACTTTTCGAGAGATTTTAAGTGTATATTAATATCAACATTTCTTAGAGACTGTATTGGTAAACACATATGTTTGACGTTTTCATGGTAACTCTCATTCATTGGTGATTGGTAGAAGTTTGGATCGTCTTAGACATAAATGTTTTGTGCTCGTGAGGTTTTGAACATTCCTCTGACGTTCTATGTTAAATTACTACAGATTCGTGTAATAGGAAGTTTTTATGCTACTTAGTAACCCAATTTATTTATTTCCATAATCATTTATAAACTCAACCGACGATACTATTAAATCTATATTTCAAAAGAGTTATCTCTGAAAATATCAAAGAGCTATATTTCACAAACAGATTTTTATCAGTTATAAGAAAATGAATGTATTTTATTTTACTATCCATTTGTGTGGCCATAAATATGCTGCAAATTATTTTTAACAGCCTTGATGGCTGTTAGTAGATAGTAAATACCGTATCGGTGATTAACAGCTCAAATAACTCTGTCCAATTTTTTTTCTTATCTCCATATATCTTATCTCGTTATTGAATAACTTCAGACCCTCTGCCTGTTTGAGTAACTTCCTTAATAAAGTCACCTCATTTAAGATTTTTTACATAGTACTGCTCGAAAATCTCACTGCAGTTCGACTCCGTTTTTCGGATCCAAGTTTTACTTCAACGCTGGGGTGGCGCGTCCTTAAATGGCGTGTAAAATTACATTTCAAATATGTCAGAGAAAATTGGATTCTTATTCTACAGACTTGAAGGAACATTAACAGGAACAAATCAAGGTACAAAGACAAGCCCCTGCAGATCAACATAATTTCGTAAAACTACACGACATCATATAGTCAGAATCGGCTTGAAACAATATCGGCACGCTTGAATTAAAAGACGCAATCAATCAGGCTACTTTAATTCAATATTTATATTTATGACCTAAGCTCTCGAGTTTGCAGTAAATTAAGATTATTTGTAGATGATACAGACACCTATCGTGAAATAAATGACAACATGGACTCACAAGTGCTGCCATCGGACCTTTACAACGTTGTTTCGTGGTACCAAGAGCCGGGTTTGAATTAAAAATTAGTAAATGCACCACAGTTCGTTTCCTGCAAAAGTCATCACACAAACGCCATTCCTATACTAAGGGTGGAGTAAACATAACATCGTCGGATATTTTAAAATGTCTTGGAAGTGCCTTAACTTCTGGTATGCCGTGGGGAACACATACAAAACATGTGCGGCACAGAATTAAAGAGGCTAGGTTTTGTTAAGCATATTATAGGAAGATGAGGGCCTTCCTATTGTATGCTTGCATTTGGGAACCAGGTCATACAGATTTAACAAAAAATAATTTAATACATGGTAAAGCGGTACGCTTCGTTAAAACCTGCTACGAGCGAATATATAGTGTTTCAGAACTTGTGGAGGGATTAAGGTGGGAGACCCTAGAAACTCGAATGCTACACGCTTGGCTTTAGGTGTTTGAGGTATTCAGAACTGGTGTATTTTAGGGCGACACAGGAAATATTGTCGTAAAGCCTCACTATATCTGTAGGTCTGACAGAAGAGACAAAAATAAGGGAGATACAATGCAGAATTGGTAAAAAGCCGTTCTCTCGGCGCACAATAAGCGACTACAAGAGAAACTGAGCTCCAATAAATACACTCCCATAATACACGTCTCTATTTCACATTCAAAATCTTCCATCTTTACACGGCTGGTGACCTAACACCATCTGCCACACGCCCATGTGGAGGGTCGCATGGTAGTTTGTAGTTGTTTAGAGCGCCTCAAGCATCTTACAGCAGGTCGCTTGTCCGACACACATTGTCTACCTCTGCTATGCTGAATTTTATTAACACTAAATTTCCGATATCACATCTGGCCAAATTTTTGTATAATTCTTATTTGCAGGCTGATGAAATTGTGAGTTTGCTTGATACTGCGGAAGTGGTGCGCGGTTTACGTTTTCAAAACCCTTCGGTTCAAGTGGCTGAAGTCTCAGTTTTTTACTAATGCTAGAACAACCTATAAATACGCCTACTCCAAGTTCTAATCCACCAAGGATTAGTCACTGGTCTAAATTCAGATGCGTTGTAACTACACGTCGTTCATTCGTGATCATGTTTATCTCAAAACGAATGCCATAATGTTAAATCATTTAATAATTACTCAACGACTTCTTTACAGGTGTTAGCAATTGTTTTGCGACGGTGAGGCAAACCTTAAAATAGGTGACGTTCGGTTAATTTCCCAGCATAGTTTAAATTATGCCTATTTATCTCAATGAAATCATTCGTTATACTAGGGTAAACTTTAGTAAATTCTTTATTGCGTGCAATAAATGGTTTGCTCATTGCTGCGATGTTTCGATAAGACACGGTTTCAGAGGCATCCTGGTGGTTAGGCATAATTGGGTACTAATGAGTGTTGTGATAATGCATATATTCAAAGGGGTGTCTATATGAGGTGGTGTCCAAGGCGCACTTTCACGGAATTAGAAGACTCTCTTTGAAAGCACTTCTGGAAACGCGAATGTTTGCAGGACAAAAAATGCCGGTGTAACGGCCGCAGGTATTCTCACTTTGCCGAGGTAAATTCAAGTCATTACTTTTGCGAATAATTTAACGATAATTATATTTAAGATACACTCAATACGGCTTCTACTCCTGCATGGAATCTTTCAGAGTCCAGAAAAAATTCATAAAATTTATTGAATTTGATGTAAAAATGGTCTTACCCTTGTCATGTGATTCAACTTGAAGCCAGAAGCTTGTCCGTTGTTATCTTGGTGCTTCCTTTTGTAATTTAGAACAACATATATTAATTAATTGAATAATACTTAGGTATTGTTTACAATTCGTATGAAATTGATGCATTTAGGTCTCACTACTAAATAATGAACTATTATTTTGTAAATTTATGATGGACTTAAATTTATTTTTCCAATTCAGTTGAAATCTCGAGTTTTAATCTTATATTACCGATTATTTAGACTTACTTATTCATAGTTTCTATTATTAAGGCTTATTTCATATTTATTAACTATTAATGAACCACGTAATAAGGCATTCTGCCTGCGTATTGATTTAAGCAAAATGTTTTAGCTTTTCTGTCAATATTGTTTGGCTGCAAGTCGGATCATCCTACTGTAAATACCTATAGTGATGGGTACTTAATACTTTAAAGTTTCGCGCTAATTTTATGGCCCTCCCATGAACTCCAAGGATAAAAAGTATTTTTTCCCTAAATTACTTTTTGATTACACGCTGCATGGCGGGCTGCAGGCTGCTGTTACTTTCGAAATAACCATGAAAGGGAGTGGACTTTAATTTTTATCTCCAAAATAAATAAAAGAACAAGTTCACGCTAGAGATGATATAATACCCGTCTCTTTTTTTTACACTTTTTCTATTTGTCTCGCACCTGACTTTTATTTTTACGTCAGAACCATATTGGGGTAAAAGGTTATTAAAAATTAGACTCCGATCTGAGATACTTTTTAAATAAACGAAGTTATAACTTCGGAATATAGCATATGTGTAATCAGAGAAAATTGTAAAGCTTATGGAGTATTACTTCATACGGTTGTGAAACTTGGTTCCTGGTTAGTGATAAATAGAGAAAATTGAACTCATTTGTGACATGATGGTAAAGATGTGTACGTTCCGAATAAGTGTGTGATGCGCCGTAAAGATTTTTAACGAGTTTTCACTTTGAAAATCGAGTAAAGTAAAGAATATAGGGGAAATTTATCGTAATCAGAAGATGTCTCATTGAAAGGCATCTATTGAGTTATCATGGATTGCTGGATGTAATACTAGAGGGAATTGTGATGCGGGAAAGGACCCAGAATTAAGTCACGACAGTAATATTTAGATCGCACATTATAAAGGATGTGTGATGAAGTCATTATGATAAAACGAGGAGGGTGGCGAGGAAAAGCGAAAAATTGACAAAAATGTATCAGCGCAACTGCTGCCAGCCTACCTTTTCATTGACCACCATAATGAGAGATTCATGGAAATTTTGCTTCAATTCTAGCTAAGCCTTATCTTATAATTTTTTCCCATCTTCCTCACATTCCAGTTTTCATCTTCCTCATTTCCATCAAATTTGACTGCTCCCATGTTGAACAAAAAGAAAGCGTGGTGTTTGCGCTATTCTTCAAAGAGCACTAATTATCGTTCTTATTAGCGTGACCAAAATTCTTTATTGGCATTTGAAAATTGCACTTACATTGGGTTGAAGTGGTGGGAGATGCATCTTTCACCCTACTCAAAGGCACAGGTTAGAAAACTGGAAGCTGTATAAGGTGAGAAGAATTTCTAGTTTCGTACTTACATAGGATGCAGGCAGTATTTAAGAGTATTTATCTATAACATGGATCTTAGACATCGTGGGGCGAAAGTAAAAATTTCGAGCGCTCAATAAAGTGCTGATTTGTGCACAAAACATAATTTCAAAGGTCATGAATGACGTTGAATGGAACGATGTGGGCTAGCGACGTGTTTGGTCGGTCGGTAGCATTCTCTGGGTATGAGTATAAGAATTTCGTTCAAACAGAGGAGTTAATTCCATGTGTTTGTTCCCTCTATAAGTGCTTTTTATTGGCAATTATGGCAGTTATATTTTTTTTAACGTTTGGAGCAAAAGAAGGTTGAGAGACATTTCTATTCGTACTAATTTGATGCTCACGTAACTACATATCATTAGTTTCAAATCCTATGTATTAGACAAGGCAGACAAGGCATAAATAATCCAGAGTTGATGTGTGCCTTGTAACACAAGAACGACAATATATGCGGACGGGTTGGATGATTTTTTTTGTTAATTTTACATGAATACGCCCGGAATGGTTCATGTTATAGTTTCAATTATTCTGTGCTAACAATCTTACCTAAGAAAATACTTATTTTGAAGGATTTGGATAACATGCACTAATAATTAGCTGTGAACAGAACACTACGTGCTGCCAGGTTAGAACACGTATCACTTGCACATACCGTTGGTCTCTTCATTGCACATGCTTGCTCAAGTGTGCTGATAAATTTCGATCTACACTAATTTTAAGTCAACTATCACCTGTTAAGTTGTTGCCCAGGTTCCTGCGCGTAGGATCAGGCAGCGCAGACCGAAGGCCTGTGAGGAAAAGCTGAATTATTTTCGTCACCATTCGAGCAATTCATCGCCGAAAACCACTCAGGAAGCTTGTTGATAATGAACAATTAGATAATGTACCTTTCAATCGTGATAGCTGTTACTTAGGGGCCGTTCAAGTATTACGTTATACGATGTATGCCATTTTTGACCTCTACTCTTCTATGGGAGACATCGTAAGATTTTCCCAACTTCCCTTGCCTCTCATTCTTTCATAAGATGTTAGATTATTGTATCTACTCTTCTTAAATGCTCGCTTTCTGCTGTTTCATCTTTCCATAGAAGCCATCGTACAACTTTGAGCACTGGATATCGTATGATTATGCAGTGTTGGAGTACCGTAGTCATTAACGTTAAGAGCGTAACAGTACCACAGCTGATGAAGTTGTGAACAACAATAACGATTATTTGGAAACGATACAGTGTTTTAAGACGGACAAAAATCTTCGAAAATTGGCTCCAGATCCCCTTCCACCCTCTCCATAAGACAAAGTAAGATAATACCCCCCCAAAAAACGTCTTACGTAATACATGAATGGCCCCTTAGCCTTTTGATTGAAGAAGGATTGATTCATCTCCCTGTTTACAATTTTTCAGCACAGTGAGTAGTTATAAAAGGTAAAAATATGTCTTACTCCTTGCTGATTACACGGTGATATATTTATACATCGAGGAAAAATTTTATTATTTGGGATACAGATACAGATCCTCTGGATAAGGTCTATTATTTATGTTCTGAAACATCCAAGTGGATTATATAAGTTTTAAGGATATATTGGGTCTGGAAATCATGACAAATTCCACCGGTCGAGCGGACATCGCCTTAATGGAAACCTCCCATTTTCTAGTGCTATTCCACGCCCTCCCACCGAAGTTTCTCCCCGCTGGGTCACGTGAGCCATCCACCTTCTACCATTTTCAGTTTTTAATTCCCGATTTCCCCGAGCACTCCTGTTTCGCGTTGAAGTTGACGGTCAGGGCGTCTAACTCTCCTCCGTCACCCGAATTCCGTCCATTGCTTCGTAATGAACTCCTCTCATCCTCCCATCGGACTGACTAAGTGGGAAAGGAGGAGTGACTCTGCTCTCATCTTTCCGTTGGTGTCATCACCCCCTCTCCCATCTCGCGCGCGCTTTAATGTGACTCGCCGCCCGCCTCTGCTTCTTTCACGGCGCTCCAGTCGCCTCATCCCTTCATTTCGCTCCTTTTTTCATTTTCAATTTTTATATTTTTCCTTCCTACTCCTCCGCCTCCCGGTCTGTGAGCGAGGAGACCCAAGATTGGTCCACATTTCTGCCGTCTCTTCTCCCTCCCCCTCTCTCTCTCTCTCCTTCCCATCATCCCCTTCTGCCTTTGCTTGCCACTCCCGCCTAAAAAATTCTATTACATTTCAAAGCCCTTAAAGGTGATGGAGCCGCGTAGGCTCACGAGGTACCCGGGACACAGCTCGCCGTGAGTATGTGACGATGTGGCCACGGCGTGGAATAAATTGTAAAATTTGTGCGTAAAATATTTGGAAAAGTATTCACCGTCAAGTCGAATATGTGAGATGTGCGCATCGAAGAAATTATGAAGTATATTCGTGGAGTAAATAGTAAATATCTACTTATTTTTCAGCGTAGTTAAAATGTGCGCGTCGAAATTTTAAAAGCCAAGCATTTGCCGGCCCCGGTGGCGACCAGGTAAAGTCCTCGCCTGCAAACCCGAGGGTCGCGGGTTCGAATGCCGCCTGGGTGCAATTATCACTGCTCAGGGCGTGGGAGTTTGTGTTCGTCTGCTGTTGTTGTTGTTCACCAGAAATAAATTGGCCAAATGCGCTGTGTTCGGGGTTGTAATAATAAATAAAACAAGCTAGCGATCGTCAAGAAAAACCTGGAAAACTTTAAATTGTCAGGAATTTTGTTAAGCATGAAGAACTCAGGAAATTATCGTTATAGTGAGAGAGATTGTTTAACAAATTCAGTGATTTACGTCATTATGCTCAACGACTGATCAAAGTTAATCAAAAAGACGATTTCACTAATTAACATCGCTTTTGTGCGTGCAGTCTTCATAGCAAGGAAGCTAAAGCTCTGACTACAGCGGGTCCATTGCCCAGTCGCTATTATCAGCAGAAGATATGCGACACGTCTATAAAGGGCGAAGTAACTATTCAGGACTGCGTATGGCCATATACTTTCCTTTAAAGCAATATTCGGTATATGTCAGTGTGACATTTTTTAATTGTAATTTAATTTGTGAAAAATAATTTGTAAAATTGTATCGTTTTTTATGCACTTTTGGCTTTAATGTATTGGTTTCAGCATTTTTTGGCGGGGTTTTGGCAAAAATATGATGTGGCTGAAATAAAATATTTGAATTATAGATAACCTTTTTGCGGTCTATCGGTTAGGGAGGGTGGTAAATCCATCATGGAGAATCCAAAGAATTTAAAAACTCTTATATCACTAGACACCCTTTAAAATTATTTTACGTTAAAGAAACTGATACATGTGAGTCGAAAAATTCTTAAATATATATGTCATATCAATAGTGAAATATCTACTTTTTGACTTCATAGTACTTTTAGTTGACTATTTTGGTTTGATAACTCTAATGATATAAAAGACCTTTTGTAAAACCATTTTTAATGATTATAATTTATGTTAACAATTAGATTTTACAAGTTTACGATTAGATTAACTTACAATTTACATTTCAGATCGGTTTTTCATACTTCATTCTACTACAATCTTTATGTTTTTTAGGTCAGTTAATTTTTATCGAAGAACCTCATGATATAAATGTCACCTTTTTAATGAAAGTAATTTACTTATAATAACTAATAATAAAACAAATCATCGATTTTACTACCGAGTTTAGTATCCCTGAGATAAGAAAATAGTGATTGGGAATACCAATTCTTTTCATACTTCATTCTGCTACAATTTTTAGGTGTCGATTACGGTGCTAGATAGCAGCCTATATTTACGTCGATGTTTTATGCAACATACCTAAAATATATTCGAGGTCTTCTTCTTTCGGCGGTGTTGCTGAATATGCAGACATAATGAATTCAGTAAATGTGGCATGACCATTGAGAGAATATTGATGAATATTATACTAGAATTCACTTTCCCAAAGCTTTTATTGATACCGGATAATAACATCGTTGGGCAATAAGATTTTTATAATGGACACACATCTTTATCACGACTGAAATAACGCTAAAGAAGATGTGAATTTAATATATCGATGTAAAAAGAAAGAAATCCTTGGCACTGTGTCAAATGACTGTAGATTTCATCCTTTATCTATCACTTTTAAATGTTAACTCCCTTTTTCTTGGGTCATAGTCTTGTTATGTGGTTTCATCTACAGCTTGAAAAATACTTTTGTATTTGGCAACAATCATCGGCTTCTGAAGATTATTAATTGGTGAGATAATGTGCAGTAATTTGGAATGACTTGAGTTTAGCTAATTAAACTGATCAGGAAGAATGATGACTGGCTGCATCGTGATTCCAAATTACCATCAACTATCCCTTAGTTAAAAGGTAGCATTTGCAAACCGCGGTCCAGATCAGATATTTCCTAATCTGTATATCCGTGGAAGATAAAATAATCTGGTATTTCTAATACTATTGAAGTCAAGATACGATTCATTTTCGAGTATCATGCGTCCAGAAGTTGTCAGTTCCATATTTTAAGCACTCTGAAATTATAATTCAAATATGGTTGTGTGAGGTGTCTAAATAGTGAATGAATACGTAAGGAACCAAAAAACTTTTCTCCTTTTTGTAATGTGCACGAATTAAATTAAGCCGAATTAGATGTGGAGGATTGCATTCATTAGTAATCCATTTAGTTTCTGAGAGGATCCTTTTTAACGAGGTTAGTCCTTAATTTGGCTCTCGTAACTCTCTTGGGGTGGATATCCTTTGTGTAACCTTAAGAGTGTTCTTGCTGCTGTGTGTCGTCTCCTTTAAGTATCAATTTCAAAGCGGGTCTTCGATTCCCGAAGCGTTCGGGTATCGCTGTCCCCGCAGAGGTGTCTTTCTGAATAATCGGAAGGCTTACTAAGAGCAATATGTTTCAACATAAGTGGCTTTCTTGGAATATATAATGATGACTTTTCATATTACATTAATAATTAATTGAGAAGGATGTAAATCGCTAATTAATTCAAGTAAGGAGAAGATACTTTACTTGATAGGGAAAAGTTATGATTACAAATTCCGCTCCACTTTTAAATGTTTTTATTTGAGAGGAACTTCTTTGATGATGTTTAGGTTATGATCTGCATTAAGTCCACGTTTGATATTTTGGTCATCAAATTGCATAGCTCCAATTATTCAACTGATAAAATAGAAGCAAAAACACTACCTGAATAATTTTGTCATATATTAGGTTAAAATATGGATGTTACACAAACGTCCTTTATTAAATTTTTAACACAAGATAAAATGGTACCTGAAGCAGGGAAATGGCGCAAATTTTAATTTATTTGGTATCAAGGATCGCTGGGTTGTTTCACATTGGTCACATTTAGCTAGGAACCATCCTTTTCCATATATTACCCTGGAATCTACCTCTAGGGTATTTGTCTCGTGGCTAGTTATCACCAACATGCCTTTTTATGTGCCAGTAACTTTCACCAATGCTATAGGTACGGTAGAAATACTAGATAAACTATTTGTATTGATGTATAGTCCAACTACATAAACGAGATTCAAGTACGATGCAGGGATCGTGCGGAATGTGATGTCAGTTTTTCGTTGTAGGTAAAGATACAAGAATTAGTAAGCCAATCTGCTATACAACTACTTTAATCTTTCGGCTTATACATGTCCAGTTCGTGTTAGAAGTCATTACGGTCTTTACGTGATCGCGGTAAAATCAACAATATCATTATTATCAACATCATTTAGTAGCAACTCCAGTTTCCTGGGTGTTGTCTATCAGCCTCTTCCATCTGCTCCTATCTTGGTATGTTTGTTGATGTTGAACTTCCTCCCAAGAGCTCCCTCTCAGTTGAATGTCTTGTATTAGTTGGTCGATCCACTTCCTTCTTGGTCAGCCCGCTCTTCTCTCCCCTGATATACCTTAGCTCTTCTGGTCTGTTCCATCCTCATCACATGAACATACCATCTCAGCCTGGATCTCCTGACTTTTTCAATTAATGATATTTTGCATCCAACCTGTTTTCTAATGTCTTCATTTTTCTGCCTGTAAATTCTGTAATCTGTACCATCGTCCTTAGGAATTTCATTTGGTTGGCTTGTATTCTGCCGATGTATCTACTTGATAGTGTACAAGTTTATAAGCTATATTATATAAAAGGTACGAAGTAAGACCTATACAAGGCCATTTTTGCCGCATTAAAATCAACATTAAAACACTGTATATTCTGCAGCCTATTTCCCTAGTTTTATTCATTTGATCTGATATAATGTACTAATTATCTACAACATTATGTCACATAGGTCAGACTCTAAATTTGTCACTATCTTTGCAATTCTCAGTCACCACTCAAAATACAAGCTGACAAGAATAAATTTTATTGAATACATGATCAAAATTTATCAAATCTGTAATATTCAAAAACAGGTAAGTAATTCCTTGCAATCATTTGAATGAATCAGGTTTTACTGTTTAACTAAGCAATGGACCATGACAATAAAAAAAAATTGTAAAAATTTGAATGAAATACGTTGCTTGGAAAGAGAATGTCCATTTTTGGTCGGGTTCTGCTTTTAAATTTTCATTTGCTAAAATTGTGGGCGTTACAATGTTTTACCTTGCCAAATCTCTTGGACAGAAAACCCAAATTTTAGCAAAAAAATTTGAACGCCGTAGCAAGCTCAAGGAGTAACAAACAGATGAGACGATGAGGTATCTGAGAAGCTCGTGCCGTTGAGAGCAAGACACTCATAAAAAATCGCATATTTATGAAAATGTGATCTAGAGTGAAAGAGATGAAAAGTAAAACACTGAACGCCGTTCTACTCCGGAAAAATGTTGGATCTAGAGTAAAAGAATTACTTCAAACAAGAACATTCTTATGGTTCTGCTTTATCGTATAGGACTGATGTATGGCACAGTACATAATTACATAATTTTTTCCTTGAACATCTCATGTATCGATGCATGTTTTGGATATTCTGTATATGTATCGACATATCGAGAAAGTATTCGGGGTTTACAGGTAAATCGATATATAATTTCCTTCCCTACTATCTAATATACAGCGCTCTCTACCCCAGAAGAACATCCTCTTAAAGGCCCTTTATTCTGCGCTCTCGCCCCATTATGGATTCCTCCGGCCATTATCCTTCTCCTCCCCTCCTTCCGCCTTCGTTGCATGTTTATTCCGCGGAAGGAAGCTCTTCCCCTCCGGGAGAATGAATTCTTTCCCGCCGGCTCGAAAAATACTGCCTGTAACTGAGAGTCGAGATTATCGTCAGGCGATCGGGGGCCGCGCGGTTTTTCGCTCGACGGCGTTTAACGAATGGCCAGCGTGGATATGATATGAAAACCAGGAGGTTGCACACATCTTTCGGCACTGGTGTTATCCGCTCTTTCGACAGTGAATAAAAATTTCACTCGCAATGCGGTGAAAACGTTTGATACAATCAAAAGAATATATATCGCTTTACCTTCGTATTGAACTGCTAGTCTTCAAATTCACGGATACTTAAACTCAATTCGCTAGTGAAATCATATGCCAATGTTTCATTCGACCAAAGTTAAAACTATTGATTATCTTCGCCGTAACATGCAGTAGTAATCAACCTGAAGATTGGTTTTTAGCAATGTGTTGATCTTCCATATGACCACTGAATTCCTTCAAAATTTCAATTACTCATATCACTAATGGGGAAAATAAATTTTCCTTTGATTTGGTGAATTCAATACTTTCTTTCTGGTTGATTTTAATTCTACGTACGTGTCCATTATATTTGACGTTTAACATACATTCGTAGTTTTTTCACGTACTAAGAAAATTGATGCAAACCTACAGGAGGTACAGTTAAGAGCGCGAAGTAATGACATTCTAGAATAATCCTTTGTATGTGATAATATCTCTTGTACATAGTATTATTCGGTTTATTATGTCCAACATTCTAAACTTAGGTCGTTATGACTTAACTACCAGCTCAAATAAAAAAAAGATAGCATCAAAACTAGAAAAATTAAGGATTATTAATTTGGTATACCTTGCATACCATTTTTTATATATTTCTGAACAAAAGGTGATTTCATTAGTTAAACTATCCCAATAAAGCATTAATTTTTTTCATTTTTAGCTAATTTTAAGTACAAGCTTATCTATTTATATTGAAATTTTCTTTTGTTATTTCAGTAATTAAAATTTTTAAATACAACAATATTCGAAGAACAGTAAATTGAAGATTGGAGTACAGAATTCTCTGTTTTTTTGGCGCATTATGTGTAATAAGTTACTTACATAATAAAGTAAATTTGTTAAATAAGCATATAATTTAACCTATACAGAAAATTATCAGGTTTTATATATTTAATTTTTGAGAAAATCTTTCTTCAAATGTTTTTATTCGAGCCATCTCTAATTGCATTTCTTTGGCCTGAAAATTCAATTGAGAAACTATAATGTATTTAACACTTGCGCCTATGTCCTTTTAATGTGACTGGCTACTACAATAACAATAAGTTAACTGCTGAAAGAAATGGGTCCCTCTACAATTTTTCGTGCACTCAAATATCATGACGGCAATACTTGTCACTAACAGCCAGCGCTTTTCTCTTTTCCCGCACGTTTTCGTCGTTATAGTGCACATCACGTTTCTTAAGCAATAAAGCCATAAGTCTAGGCATGGAATGACCTAGTAATTTCCGGTGCTGGCTGCATTTCTTTCTCTTCGCTTTACTATTTCTCTGCTCAAAGGAAGTTTAGCAGCTCAAAAGAAGTTAAACTTGCGCCTGAAACTTTTTTCTGGTGCTATAGAATGAACTGTCGACTTGTTGATGAAGATATCGGATGAACTAGCTGCCTTTTTATGATGCTGTACAATATGTTCCAAATTAAAGGAAAATTGATAGATTGGATCTCTCATTTTTTTTACTAGTCCATTTTTTAGGATCCTAGTTGACATCTTTTGAATGAGTGAGGCCTGTATGTGCTGCAAAAGTATTCATTGTCCATAAGTTTAAATTAAATCTAAATAAGTTATTTCACATGTTGAACAAGTAAATGGATAAGTAAATTAGGAATTTCTTCTCTTTTATGCTTATTTATTTTGCTATCTAATCGTAAAAACGGCATATACCCTGGCATTTGCTGACTGAACTTAAACGGGTTTATCTTTTGGCATATTTTGAATCACGTCTTGACATCTAAAATCTCTGACCTGGAGATTTCAGGAAATATCTATGTCCATATATCATGTTTTCTGAATATATGCTGGATGACGGGATGAAAATGTAATATTTTGAATATTTTTATGTTCGCATTTATGATTTGCTATGGGAAATTCTTTCAGGTTAGTGAATTTGATTGGTGTGGGCCATGGAAATTAAAACTTCGGGTAGTCCTGAGATGTAGTTTTTGGTAATGATCATTTAGCGGGTTTCAAGATAATAAGAACAATTCTTTTCTAAACGGTTTATGGATATATTTTACTGTAATTTGCTACAAATGAGCCATTTTTAAGAAAGGTGGGAAACCTGATGAACCATCGTTCGTAGAAATAAACCGAGTATCCCAACCGGGAAATAATTAATCTTTGTTGACAGCGCTTACATTACATTAACCGATGTTGCTACAAATTTTTATAGTCTTCTAATGGGACACCATGTTTTTCATGTAATAAAATTTTGTGTGATAATTTTTCTTTCTAGCTTCGTCTTCGCTTCACCCTATCCATCCCGCACTTATTGTTTCGATTAATCGATAACTAAGCCATCTGCAAACTGTAATAAGTTTAATTTTACCGAAACATTGTTTCGACTTCACCTACACCAAGGAAGTCGATCAATGTAAACATTTCAACTGCAGAACCTAGTTGGAAAATTTTTTCCTACTATTATTATCTCCATTAATTACAATGGCATTGGCATGCAAAGGCATTATTTTCACGAGTTTTTTTCATAGGCGTAGTAGGAATACATCAGAATGTTTCTGAAATATCAACCATTATAATGGTTCAAATACAATTATTTTCTCAATAGCACCATACATTATGTTAGCTAAAACCTCGGATATGACGGGTCAAACTTCTTACAAAGAATAAATATATTTTTTTGTCTTTTTGAAAACTATAAGTACGTGTAATTTCCTAATACGTATCTGAATGTGGAAGCATACACAATTTATCTTCTATGGTTTTTTAATATTATTGACGCAGGTCAATCGATACAAAATTGCGTTTGCTTTTTTTGTCTGTGTACTTAACTATGAACTAAATAATATGAAAGACTTTTGGAATAGAATCGAGAGCATCATTCATATCAATTCGTTCCGAAGTTAATTTTTTTATAAGGTAAAGACTTTTTGTGACCTTCAAAATGGAAGAGATTTTAACTGTTTATTTATTTATTATTTTTTTATTTATATATTATGTTTGCTCTAGTAAGGTGTGAAAGCTATGATTACCAGAATTGATCGAACTAGAATACTTGAAATATCTTAAGGAAACACCTCGTAATTTTTTCTATTTATATTCATCGTAGACGGTTTAGAATTCGTTTAGAATTTATTCATCCGTTCGTATGTAAAGGTGTGTAATTAGTAATACTGGTCCCATTGCATATATTGCTACTTCAGGGACAAATATCAGTCGCTTGAAAAGTTGATATCACAGTCTTTACCTGCAAGTGTGTAACAAGGCTGACTCACACTATTTGCTGCCCAGTGACGTCATCACCAATGTTAGTCGGTGTCCACTTATTTATAATAAATTTCACTGAGACATTGGAGTATTTATTATCTTTCTTCTATCTATGAGCAACACGTCGATCATTAGTGAGTTACGAAGACCCTATTGTTTCCCCTGTGGGACACGACAGTATTTCAAGCATGGGTATGTCGATTTCTAATTCTAGGAATTCTACCTCACTGCGAAACAAAATTACCTTACTTCTCTCGCATCATTGGATCTAAGAAGCTTAAGTTGCATCTCTATTCAGCTGTAAACAGCGACGCGAGCTAAACAAGACGCCAAATTTCTCAGGAAGTGTGGGAGGAGATGCACTACCCTCCCGTGCATCTTTCGAGGCACCTCCCACTTGCAGTAAACGACGCCTTTTTGGTGGCGCGATAATTTATGAGCGGTAGTCTGGAACTGGTCCTCCCTCATGACAAGGTGGGAGGATTTCCGAAGAATGCGGGAGAAATGGGTCAAAAAAACCTCATATGCGGTTGGGTTTCTTTGGGAAAGCAAGGCTTTTAGGTACTTCGAGGTATGATATGCAGTAATTTGTGAACAGGAGATGTTGAATGATGATATTTAGCCCCACCGCCACGAATGTATGTATAATTTTCGATATCGTGGCATTTGATGTGACTTTTTGTTGATGTAAACGTGAAATTATGTCATTTAAATTATTTAAATTCAATTTTAATGTAATAAGAAGTGACATGGTAACATAATTACAAAAATATCTCGTCAATGAAAAATTATTCTAGACCCAGGTTCCAAATATTGACTGTCACGGCCGATATACTGGTATCTCTTAAGAAGCGCAACCAAATATACGTCGCGGGTTACTTTATCACTTATCGGAGCATATTGGCCGTGATATCGATGGTAAGCTGAATATGTTAAGCTGCTTAGTATCAGACGGATAGGCCCAAGTTATGCATGGCGGAATATTTATTATTTTCTTGTTATTGAATGGGCATTGAATAACAATTGCAAGAAATCGTTTGCACTCAAATAATAAGTAGAGGTTATTTTATATAATTGAGTTCGCATTTCTCATCAGCCATCACACCGCTGATGTCTTCCTCTCCTTACCACACGCTTGATCGCTCGAAATTTATCTCGATATCCGGTACGCGATATGTTGAAGCTATAATAGAATGAACCCAATATCCGCCATTCAGAACATTGATTGAGGAAAGAAACCAGATCCCTCTTTATCGTGTAGAGAACTTTAGCCAATGAGGAAACAAGGTCGCCTTTGTGGAAATTTTTTTAGCATTTACGTGAACAAATCGTTTAAGACTTCCGGAAATTCATTTGTACAGAAAGTGCTCTTACCTGTACAGTCCACAGGGTTCATGCCAAGTGTTGAACACATTGAGATGCATGCTATTTTGGCTATAGCTATTTTCTACAAATTTTTAGGATATCAGTGTAATAAGTGGTATTAAATTTACGCTACCACCCGGTAAAGACGATTTTTCCACCACAGAATTGAGGAATTTAAAAAAAAATGCCCCCCCCCTTCCTGGGCGACCTCAAAGAGTAATACTGACATAAACCCACAGCTAATACATTAAGAGAGGTAAAATCTGTAACATCCACTGCTAGTGAAATTTACAGTTTATAAGTTATGCATGCATACGTGAAAATATATTTTTATTTTCTGTGAAAGTAGTAGTGTATTAAATGGTCATTCAGCCTGGGAGAAATGGCTGGAATGGGCTCTGTCGAAGGGCTGATTTAGCCTACCCTGTACATGACTTGTCAACATATCTCCCTTACTGCCATGCCCAGTTATATTAGAAAAGCCTGCTAGACCACTAATAAATTTTTGTCTAGTGATGTAGTTTCATGAGTCGTGTGTATAAAATACGGTGCTTCGCTAATATCGAATATTTCTAATTATTTTAGTAAGGCATAATAGCTTGCTCATCTTTAAGTGTAAGATAAATTTGATATATTTAGAATCAACTAGAATGTCTGAGGCGATATCTGGAATACCTGAGGAATATCTGAATATTCTGAATCATCAGAATTGATGTGTTTTGCATTAAAATATGTATTTAAAATTTTCTTAACTTTTTAAATTGGTGTAAAATACATTTCACGAGAGGAAACGGTTTTTGATCGATTTATCTTATTTATCTGAAGGTATTATTAGATTTTATGTTTCAAAATATCTTATAAGTATTGGCGAAAAGACACTGCGGAATATTCTTTTATTACAAGTACGAAAATAATGAAGAACTATGTGGTCTACTCCAAATAAATACGTGAAATGCGAACGGTTTCGTAGATTTACATGATTATCAAGCTGATTAATTGCTTGAGATCATGAAAACCGTTAAATATTTACTAAACTTCCAAGAGATTTTTTCCATCGCGTTTAATTTCCACCTCATCATTCTAGAGGTAATATTAATATGATTAAATCGCACTATTAATATATATCCGTTACCATGTGGAATTGTAGTGTTAATTCTAATGTGTTGTGATGCGATGCATGTTTCACCGCTCATTTGTTCTAGTTATAATTATATCCCGATGCGATGTTTAACGTAATCAAGGTGTTTTTTGCCCTCGTGAAAATTAACTTGTAACTTATCGTACATATTCCTATTTGTGATATATATGGAAAAACTTAAAAAATTTGCAGTTTACAGATTTGTTGTTTTGGCAATTCTATGTTATTTTAGAACGTGGCATTAGATATAATTCGTAGTTCAACAATTATGTATGAACAGATTTTTCATGAACGTGACAGTATAAATTCCATACCATTGCCATGGTTTCTGCCAAATGATAAAGTGTCGCATGAAATCAAAGTTTGACGAAAGAAAATATTACCATTACATTACATATTATTAAATTGTAGAATTAATATTGAATTCCGCGCAGAAAAATCAAGTAATATTTATCAAGTAGCCTCAAGCGTGATTTAACAAGGCAATAATGAGTTATTACTGTATCGATTCCACTAGTGCATGCATTGCATGAATGGAGTCCTGCGGCACAATTATATTTCCTTCGCTTAACTCTGATCTTGGAAATTTTCCGACTTGCAAAATTTTTTAAATATGCACTTTATGACTCGCGATTTGGGCATCAGCCACCTCAAGTGCGAATATCGCTCACATCTACGAAGAAGTAAAGTTGAGGCAGACTAGCGGGTGATGGGAAAGGAAAACTTTAGAGGAACTCAGCAGCTTTCTCCCCTTGAAATTCCTCCTCCCCCTTGTCTCGCGACTCTAAACATTCTGACACGCAAATTCTTAGGTAATATCGCAGGCGAGGGAAAAAAAATGCGCTTCAGAGAGGAGAGCGTCTTGCAAGTTTTTTATCATAGGCCGAGTATAAGTGGTGGGGAGGGAAAGACTTATTAAAAGTGATTTAATGAAGACAAACGAGCAGCAGTCTGGAATATTCTTTTCCCAACCCTTCTCTCCAGGAGCCCAACTCTCATGACTAAGATTAATTGAGCTACACTAACAGTTACAATGGAGGGCCGGGATGGGGATTTTTTTTCATCCAAGAGCGTGAGTCTTGAAGATATTGTTACTAATTTTTAAAACTTGTTTCTAAAGCGAATTTAATACTCAATTACCGGGGACAAATTAGGTCTAAATATTTATATGCTAAATTTGAATCGTTCTTAGAGTGATCTGTAATGGTTTTGAACTTTTAGAAATTGTTTCTGTTTATAAATAACTGTACCTTTAGTGCTTAAGTCATTGACATTATATTGTGAATTCGAATTTGATTTATTTACTCTCAGTGGATATTCCTGGTTAGAATAATAATTTGTATATGTTGCCGTATTTGTTTGGAGGGTTGAAAAAGTTTTAATTTACTTAGTGCTCATACCTTAGAGATCAGATTGGTGTGATAATAATCGTCCTGGTGCGAGATCACGGCCTTCTGTAACGTATACGATTGCTTTATTGTCAATTGCATTCTTCAAAATTTGCCAGGTACTTTAAATTACTTGTTTCATTTTTTAAGTCCGTTCACATTACCAAATCGCTCAGCATTGCCCATAAAAGACGGTTTGCGATTTGAAGAACGATTACAAAAACGCAAAAGAAGGACCTGAGGTCGCACCTCAGGTTACTGATCCCGAATAACCAGTTTCAAGGCCCGAAAATTACCTTTCAGAAAAATCTTTTTTAAAAAGATTTTTGTTCAGCACTTGAGGGATTCTGTTGGTGCTTACTTAAATTAACCATCTATTTGATGAGCGGAACCGAAAACTGTGGAACTATTAGTGAATGAAGGGGGACAAATAGACAACGTAATGTAGGTGGACAAAAGAGACGTGTTTCTCTAGTTCCAAGGCCAAAGTATGAAATGTCAACACTGGACTTGATGATAGGCTAAAAAGTTGCTTAACTTCATATTAACCTGAAGTTTTGATTTTGAAAATAACATTAGATTGCCCGGCTGATGCGAACTTTATCGATTGATGAATATGTTTACTTCCGTTAACATTCCTTGAAAATATAAAACTATAAATGATATATAAATATATGTACGTATGGCCTTTGTCTTTTGGAAGTAGATTTTTTTTCCGCTTAATGAGATCCCCTATTTTGATGACTTTCTCTTTGTTTTCCAGCCAGTGTATACATACCGATTTTCTCATTATATTTGTTTTTTCTCTTCATTTAAGCCATTTTTTTCAAAGTGCTTGTACGGACTCTCATCATCTTAAGTGCTTGTTTTGATAAGGAGTTTTTACTGATTACATTCTTCCACTTTCGTCCTCTATTTAGAATAACCCATGAAACTGTTTAAAATAGTCCAAATTCAGTTCCTGTTCGTGATGAAATTCGTAATTATCGATCAACTACGAGAAATTGTCGTCTTGTTTGATGAAGTTTGACAACGAATCCCGAGTAGTATTATTTAAGGATGTAGCTATCTCTACGTTTTTTAAATTTATGACTTTGTTAAAATTCATTAAGAGGAGAGGATTATATAAATAACATATCGAAGATATCGTGATCTCAAAAATGAAAAGGTTTATGTTCACTTTGAACAAAAACTTTTTTATTTTTGAGATCATGATATCTGCCATGCATTTCCTCAAAATATCGCCGGATACTCTAAACTTAAAACATATAGAAGCATTAACTCAATCGATTCCATGTTTGTTTCCATGAATGCGAAAATTTGGCCTTTTCCCTGGTTCTTAGGAATTTGATTAATTCATCAAGCCATGTGAAGTTCTGTTTTTAGCACCCATACCCAAAGTGGTGAAAATTTGATGCAAACCTTTATAGCTAAGATCTTTTAATGGAGATATTGTATTTTATGAATAGATGAAACTCAGTTGAATACATTGAAATTATGGGTATCAACTGAATGTGCGATCGCGTGTTTTCTATGGAGTTTTGTTCTCGGCGAACATCTGAATATCCTATCCCCCTTATTTCATATCTAAGTCGTCAGAATTGGCCGCGTATGATAACGACAATGAAAATTCAAATCCCCCTGATTGCCCATTACTACCATCATTACCCTACTATTTTCCCTCTTTTTTTTTCTCTCCCTTCTAATTCCCACGCATTTAAGAGCGTCACTCGGCTCCCAATCTTCTTTTCCCTAAAGAAATCCTCTTCCGCCTCCATTTTTCAGCAATTTTACTTTCCTTATCTTGGCCTTAAGAAACTTATTTCATCCCTCCCCGGCAGTGAAATATTCTCGCCCTAAAAATTCCTTCAAAAAGGCTTTGTCCCCGGGTGATTACCCATTTCCTTGAAGTTGGCTTTTTTGCCATCGAATTTTTGACAAAATAGAGAGTTTTTCGTCATGTAAATATTACCCTCAAAAAACAGTTTTTATGCAGATTCTTTGTTCTTGGGCATTTGAATACTACCGGTGACCGGCTACATACATTGATTGCTTACGTGGCATTAGATATAATTTGTAGTTCGACAATTATGTATTAACAGATTTTTTATGAACGTGACAGTATAAATTCCATACCATTCCCATGGTTTCTGCCAAATGATAAAGTGTCGCATGAAATCAAAGTTTGACGAAAGATAATATTACCATTATATTACATATTATTAAATAGTACAATTAATCTTGAATTCCGCGCCGAAAAATCAAGTAATTAATAAACTCTTCTCGGGCTCTGCACCAGGTAATTGGTTTCATGTTTGCCGATGTTTCGGAAAACGACTTGTTTTCCATTTTCAAGGTGTGTTACTCTGTCCGTGTCAGATTGTAAACTGCCTAGCCCGAGAAGAGTTTATTAATACTATTCACCAGGAGAAACTTAAATCTTTTATAAATCAAGTAATATTTATTAAGTAGCATCCAGCTTGATTTACCAAGGCAATAATAAGTTATTACTGTATCAATCAAACATTGATTCCTTATATATTCAGGTTCTACTTCGTGAAAGCGATTCATATTCATTGTTATATTATATCACTTCCAATCTTCGCCCAATTTTCAAAAGCTCTCCCAGCATAACTTCACTGCAGCTGCGAGTTATATTATTTTTTTTACTGCCCGCAAGGACAAAGTATAACATTGACTTAACTTTTATTTACGACAGTTCGATTTGGTGCCGGTTATTGTTTCTTTAATACTGCATATGTATAGCTTTGTGCTCTTAGAATGAGGCTATACAACATGTGTGTCAACAATTTTACATCCTATCCGGTGACGGCTGAAGAAATGGCCCTTTTTTTTGGCAGTTGGCAGGGAAAGTAATTATGCTGAACAAAATTCACATTCAATGGGATTTGATCGTGAGACCTCGTAATGGGAATCAAGGTGTTTGAGCGTCATAATCGCTTAGATATCCGCAGAACAGAACATATGTGGGTCGGAGTACTCTCATGTCTAGAGTTTTTGTCTTCTATGCTGTGGATCCGGTATTGCATCCAAAAAATGTAGACTTAAATTTTACTCAGGAGTCAGGCTGCTTTTATTGAATTTTGTGCCGAGCACTTCCGAGGGTATTCCTACAGTCTAAATTTGGGAATTAAAATGTTGCCATGACAGATTGTATCCAGTTAATCCAAGCTCTTTCTATGTTCCCCTTTTTTTACACAAATTATGATGTTTCACGCGAATCAAACACTCCTATTTCCTCAATGCTACAAGTGAGTTACTAAAATTTTCTGGGAATCACGGGCAATCTGCTAATATGATATATCAAAATAAACTAGAATCTATGAAAACGCAGATTTAGGTATATTTGACCTCGGCAAAACTTGATGAATGCGAATATTTCTATTTGCATGCCCCTGGAGATTTATGGATGCTGGTATTTTGGCCACATTCCTCTTAATTATATCATTTTTTATGCTTCCTGGTATAGATATTCAAGGAGCTAGTTCTAGTGAATTCCAATGTACTGGAAAATATGCTATCCATATTTTGTCGTCTAAACCAAGGAAATGCTCGGGTGAATGAAAAAATACAGGTCTGACTTTATGGGGTTTAGTTTCAGTTAAATTCTCTAAAAATATGCCGGGCATCGTCCCCAACGTTCTCTCTTGTCTATTAGTCTCCGGGTTATCTTTATTACCTTTAAGCAGTTATGCAATGAGGTAAAGGCGGTCGTCGTTGCATCGTTTACATTCATTCAGTTTGTTTTACATGTTATACAAAGCTTGGGTTGCGGAAACGGCTCAATTTAGAAGTGAAAGACAAAGCCCATCAATTTTATTTACTAGAATTATTTTAAATAGTTCTAATACACGCGTATTGAACATATCTCTTGGTAGTCCTTCAAGTGGTACATTATTCTGGTGTTTACTGAAAAAATCCATGTTGCTTTTAATAGTGTTTAGCATTTATTCTACAATGTTATATGATATATATTAAACATTCATTTACCCTTCACGCTATTCATTTTTGGGGAAGGTGACCTCAATTAAATAAGTTGCTTCTGTTAGACTAAGGGAACTTGATATCTAATAATTTCCTCTATTATGCCCTAACCGGTTTTCCGTCCATTACTTTCTTGCAGTAATTACTACTCGCTTTCCTGTTGAATATTCCTCCCCTCAAGTCTCCTCCCTCTCGTTCACCCGCAACTTTCTCATTCCAACCCTTACCTCTAACACAAGCACTTCATTCTATGATAAATCTGTTTTGTTATTCCTCTCTCATCCATTTCCTATGCTTAGCTAAAGCAACGAAATACACTCCTTTCATATACAGCCCATGCAAACAGCCTCTTATAGTATATTGGTTGCGTTTTTATTTTTCTGTAAACTTTCAGCTCTTCAGAAACTCTCAGCCAATATTGGTGCGCATGAATTCATATTTAGACTCCACAAGGTTAAATCAGAAACGGCGTGTGTTGGCACCCCTTGGAAAACGAAATTAAGTGGGGGCAACTCACGCATGTTACCCCAATTCGGGTTCCGTGGGCAAAATCGTGTGTGTCTCGGCAAATTCGGCGGGTCGATATTTATCGGGACATAAGACCGCGAGCATCGGGCCGTGATCCAAGGAGTACGTTTTTTTGCAGCTTTTCCTGATATAAGCCCCATTTTTTTGTCTTCTGGTCCGTGGTATTCTTTTTTTTTTACCCGCAGCACGCGAAGAAAAGCTTTCTCCCCTCTCCGTAAGAGAGCGTAGGTGTTTCATGCGGAAGGTTTTTTTACCCGACCGATATAAAAAAATGTAAAAACACCTCAATAAAATTTGCCTCAGGGACCACCGCACGGCACTAAGTGTTAGGAGAGGTTGGCGATAAAAAAAATGTTCTCCGTCATTCTTGCTGGGTCGAACTAGAGTGGGAGTATTTTATCTTCCTCATCACTTGGAAGGGTAAGTTCGAGTCAGTTGATGGATAAACATGGATGGATCTAAAGATAAAACAATGGAACAATCATGAATTCTAATTTTACCACTCTTTTTAGGGGTTGGCAGAGTCAACGGAAGTTACTTTTTACTAGTAACTACTCAGAAACGTATGAAATACGTTTACTGTTTAGTACCTACTGTAAACCAAACGGTTTGCATTTGATAAATGAACTAGTTACTCAGAATGATTTTTGAAATGATACCTTATTAGACCTATGTTGAAAAAAACAACGGTACAACTGTGTTTCTTGGACTACAGCCCTTTATACTACGAGTAAATAAGTATGGTAAGCTATACCTGGAGAAACTAATGATGTAAGTAAGTAGAAAGAATTTGTTCTTTTTAGAACTAGAGTGGAATTGCTAAGTAATCAAAATCGGGTAAATTCTGGACACTAGAATCCCAATGCGGGTGAAAAAGATCCTCCTGTAACCCATAAAAAATTGAAAATGGTTCGCGCTTGCAAATATTTTCTTTAAATTCATGTCACTTGTACTGTTAAGTAGCCGTTTTCCCAAACACTAGCGTAAGGCAAGTGGGAATGCATCACAGGTAATGGCCCGCTGGGATGACTGCGCTTAGCTCTGGGTTGAGTGCGCTTAGCTGGCTAGGCTGAGTTACCGATCCAACGCAAACATAGTTGAAGATCAGACAATAGGCTCTTCAATGGCTTGTTTGTTATTGAGATAGGTGGGCGAGATTGGGTGAGGAAGTGAAGTTGTTAACATATACCATAATAACAGTTTCGAGATGGGAAGAAAATCTCCAGTATAATAAAATCTCTAGGGCCTCCTATCAAGCCGCAGGTTTTTCCAAAAAATCCCGCCGATATATCTAGGAGAATCTGACGAAATAATCCAATTCTTTCTTAGGCTGCTTTTTTGTGAGATGTTCTTAAAGTGAGGTGTCCAAGGGTCTTTTTTATATGGGCTCAAAATTCAATTATCTGAGGTAACGTGGATTAAAGGCACCACGAATATTGAAAAAATCTTGAAAATCACCGCATATATGTAAATGCGAATATACTGAACTAAAAGTGCACCGCTCAACGTACATTTAGTCATGGTTTCGATGAAATGATATAGGGAATCGCCTTTTCATTTGTTGTCCAAGTTTCGTGCTCTAACGCTCGTTTTCATATAAAAACTGGCTTCGTTGAGCCAAATGAAAAGAGTTCTTATTGTGGGTAGCAAGGACTATTAGTGAGCTTATTTCAATACACTCTTGAATCATATTACTTTTTGTTGGACGTGACAAATAGTTTTTATTGATAATTTGAACGGATTATACGTACTTATACAATTACATTTGCAAAAATGATCGATGACTTCATCCGTGTCATTGACTGATAGGAAAAATATTTTTCAGGAGGAAAAACATTTTTCCTCCTGAAATTTATCAGGATGAGGTTTTCACTATGATGAGTTTCCCTGATACTATAATGCATATTAGATTAAAAAATCGCAAAACAGCAGAAAATTATATGTAAAGGAGCTTCAATACTTTTAGTCGTAAAATAAACTATACTGCGAATCTAGCAAATACAATTTTTAAGCTAAAAAACAAGTTATTTTTTCCCGTTATCAGTAATCCTTAAAAAGATGATGGGTTGATATGAAAAATTACTGCCTGTAAATTTTTTGGAGCTAAAATATATAGTATTCAAACCTTAGTTTATAGAATTGTCGAGCTTAGATATTTCATCCATGA
This sequence comes from Ceriagrion tenellum, assembly GCA_963169105.1. NCBI lineage: Eukaryota > Metazoa > Arthropoda > Insecta > Odonata > Coenagrionidae > Ceriagrion > Ceriagrion tenellum. Next base: position 80,881,398 of record OY720643.1, on the reverse strand, counting down.
GGATTGCAATAAAATTTTCGTGAAGTGATAACTTATTTTCCAAGACGTGGTCTTTGTTTGTGTCATGCAAATTTAATATAATGAAAATAAATATAAGGTTGTAAAACAGATTTTGTCCCCATTCTCTGTTCCTGGTTTGGCATCGAAAAAAATGACGCACCCTAAAGGACGGTAAGCTTGGGCATGCGAGGTAAAATGAAGGAGAACGGCGGGGGCTGTTTTTGGAAGGATTGGAGGGGGGTGGAAGGACAAACATTGACAACGGGTGGGGTTGGATATGCGGGTTGGAGCGCGGGAAAACATTGGCCTATCCCTCGTCTGAGATATATCCTTCTATACTCTTATCTACTTCCCCACCCCTTGGTATCCGAAACCCTTTCCCTTCCCCCACTACATGCCCAAGCATTCGCCCCCGTTTTCCTTGTACTCCACCCATTACTGGCCCAAGCTGCTTTACAGGTGTAGGGAAATTTTCTTAGGCTGCTTCTCACACTAATCGTTATATTGATTGTGGTTTCATAAACCTTTCTTGAAAGACCCTAGATTAAAGGATACTCGAAAGGATTTTTGGCGACGTTCCATTTGACATTTCAGTGTCATTTCAAGTTAGGAACACAAATTTTTATCTTTAAATAGTTTTCAAGCTTTTGAGCTTTATAAGGAAAATTGTTTTCTGGTTAGTTTAATTTATACCTACCTATTTCTCATAGGTGTTCGTCAATACAGCCGTGAATCTGTAGTGTAAATTCAGCCTCAATACCTTTCCATGTGTTGGTAATAGGTATTGGTTTGATTTAAGTCTGTACCTACACTTTACCCTACAAAGAGATACCAGCAACAGTCCCTAAAGATTCTCTATTTTCCCTTCCAGATGGAGGGCGAATTATGAATTGGTGAGGGAGATAATAGAGTCACATTGCTAGTTAAAAAGTCTTATGTTAGTATTACGCTAGTTTTGTGGTAATTACTAATGAAGCGTGGAAAATAGAAAATTATAACCAGTCAATTTAGTATTATATCATTCTTATTTGATCACTTTTCAGTCCAAAAAATAAAGAACGGGAAATGGGGTTAAACTAGTATATACCGTTTTTGACAGAGACCAGATCAGTAATTTGGTACAAGCAATCTAAGCCTGGCCTGTAGCCTCCGCTGTTCTAATGGTTTTAAACCTTACCCTTCTAGGTGTGTAATATTTCCTCATCGGTCACATCAGAGGTTAATGAAGCGTACGGCTTTCCTTTCTATTTCATAACTTCGTGAATAAAATCTTTCTGTTCAGGATCGCCAATCCTTGCGGCTAATTCAAGATGTGACTTTTCTTGCCCGTAGGTTTCATTTTGAAGTTAGCGATAACTGTCAGTGTCTTTGAGATGTCTTGATGAAGGTAAATTTCGAAGAAATTCAACGCATTTATTGATAGGCCGCATAGTGGAATCCCCCAACACCATTCTCCTGCGTCTTTTACCCCTGTTGCCCGCAACTTTGTGCTATCTTTTCACTCGGAAGGCCAAGGTTCTAATCTCGGTAGTATTGAAATTCTTTACTTGAAAACCTACTGGTGTGATTTTTTTATGAGCATACTTGAAATAGGAACCCGTCAGAGTATCTACTTTTCAAGTAATGTTAATATTTACTATTTTAGACGCTAAAAATTGCCGATATCCTCAATAAATTATTATAAATTAACTTTTTTACGTGACTCTCAAATCTGAAAGGTAATTTATTACCGACACCAAGGGTGTGAACCTTTGCTTAAGAAGTATTTAAAATAGCGTCGTACTTTCCTCGCATGGGCACTTCGGCGATGTTTTTACGCTCTCATTCGTCCGTCAGGAGGATTCGTCGGCTACTTTTCTTAATGGTAGGCTAGTACGGGTTCCGGATTTTTCTCCTCCCTATTTCATTCTCAAGTCTTTCACTTACCAACGCTCTTGCTTGTCCTTTATTCTGCAATAGACTTGAGTACTTCGGTAGTGTCCTCCTGTATAGGTAACCTACATATTAACAAGGTAATCGGGTTGGTAGGGAGCTGACTTTGATCTTCAAGATGGTAGGTTCGATTTACAGGCAAGGAATTATTGTTTATCTTTATAATAAAGGTCATAAATTTGGTTCATTGTTAATCGGCAACTTCATGAACGATCATTATGGGAATGCACTTGCAAACTTCCGCAGAATTTTTTTGGTGTGACAGATTTCGATAAAAGGTATCATCATGGGCCTGATTATGACACCTTTTATCGAAACTTGTCGCACCAAATAAGCCTCTGGAAACTTTGATCAATCTTATATTTGTATTTCAATATTATTTTGTAGTTTTTAAACAAAAATATAGCTAAAGTTTTGTCGTTTTATGGAAATTTCGACTGAAAAAATTCTGACTTGTCACCATACGTTTTGAGTGTAGCAAGAGTAGCTAGATTGGCAGCACTGCAAGTTGTCCAATCCTTTTTTTTCCGTCACCAACCCTCTTTGCCCCCTCGGCCGTTGGGCTGTCTTACCAAAACCAAACCCCTCTCATAACACACCCTTTATTTCCCGGCCTCCCCCGCTGCCCATGACCACACTCGGATAGCACCACATGCGGGGGCCCACATCTCACAATTCATCCCCCACAGAACGCTCGCCCTACCAGCGACCAACCCAATACCCCAACTCCCTCGCCCCTTCAACCCGCATAAATAGAACGCGTTTTGCAGGGTTTTCCCGACTTCGTGGCCCATAAAATAAATCTGTGATATTACCTCCAGAAAATTCCCTCCTCCACGAAAACACCCCTCCTGTCTCCTCCTCCTGCCCCTCCCCTTTCTCCACTCCCCATTCCACTTTTGTGCCCCAGCATGCATCGCGTCCCAACCTCCGACCGGCTAAACTCTCACCCGCTCCCTTACTCCTTCCTCTGCATGAATCGAGGCCTGCCCTCTGCTTAAACCGCTTTTGAATATATTTCAATCTATCCAGAGATCGTTATCCGCGATGGACGTTAGGTTGGGTAACGTTTTTCCACCTTGCCTTCCACGCCCTTTTCTCGGTACCTTAGTTTCTCGTTGGCACGGAGGCGGAGTTTTTATTTAACTCATCCACGCGTATACAGAGCAGAGAATAGCAACAAAATCAGATGGATATGGTACTTATCACAACGTGCTAATGGAGATAGCTCAAAATGGCATTGCCTTTTTTATTAGGAAAATAGTACATTTTATACAGCATTCCAACTTGAGAAGAAAGATATCAATGCGTGCAAAATTTCACCTTGGCTGGGTCTTACATTTTGTCCGTCGGATAGAAAGGCTCAAAATAATGGACACCTCTTCAAGATTGGATAACAATTTGGCAGTAATGCAAAGTATGCAGAAGTGTTGCGAAAACTACCCTCCACACTGAATTCTGAGTAATTAAAAAGGGTATCAATGGAGAAAAATATTTGATTATGAATCGGCATCAATTAGGTCCAACAAATATGGTTGCCTTAGAAAGATAGCTTCTTCGTCAAAATTGTCTATCATGAACACAAAGTGAACAAAATAAAATGGAATAAGGAAGGTTTGTGAAGGAAACCCCCTATAGGTATTTTTTGATGTATGGAATGTTCTTGATATTGGTCTAGAAAGTCGTTGAAATTGTATTGTTGGTAACATCTAGCGTCAACCAATGCTTCGCCTGTGTTAATGTCAGAAACACTATATCTTGATGAAGAGATGGAACATAAAACTTTGTTGTATACGTTCATTAAACTTTACCTTCCATAAATTAATAGTGAGAATTGTTAGAATAATAATGCGATTTATATATAAAACGTTAGGTTAAGTCGAAAATTGTTACCTTACTTCGTGCTTCTTATAAATAAAGCTGCTGAATATTGTATCTTACCTGCCAGGACGTAGGGGAATTGAGCTCAAAATTCGTTAATTCTAAAGGGCTTTCTCCCGGCCGACTTGACATGAGTTCCCTTCCGTTCAAACGTATGCATGATTGAATACCGTATCATCCACGTCATTCTCCTGACGAACCTATTTATGTATTGTTTTGTTTTGTCCAAGACCTTATCCTTAAAATGTGAAGCTTGAATACCGGCAAGTTCAATATGATTTGAAGTAATTTGTGTGCGAATGGCTTAAAAGGTGAATCGATCTCCATTCTTTTACGTGCCACCTCTTTACCCACGCTCAATATCTATTTTTCAAAATTCGCATTAATAATCACGCCTAATGCTGCTTAATTCCATCATTCAAACACCATACGTTACCGTTGAGGAAATGTTCTGTGATAGACCGACTTTCTGGCACTCACTAATGTAATCTCACCCTTATTATTGATTTTTTAACGATGAGGAGCTTTCATACAAGCTACTAATGGCATTTTCGGATAAGGAAAAATATATATAATTTAATATTAGGCATTCCTGGACTTCAGGATTTGGGTGTAAATAGAAATGATATGCTCATGTGCATGTTATTCGCTATTATGATATTTTTGCACATACATAATGTATGCACTCACGGTGAGGAATTTTTATTGAAAGGAATAGCAAGGGTGCTGGAAACTTTGGATCTATACCGGCGAATTATATGAGAAAATCTTTCACGCTTTTCAAACTGGGTCAGAGTTACAGGTGCCAACTTTTCGATGACTTTTATCCATCAGTATTTTCAAGGAGGATGATGGAATGACGACGATCTACCCTTACTCTATACTGGAAAGTTCAAGTCAGAACTATGACTTCAACTCAACAACTTACCTACCGAATAAGATAAGATATTGGTAAATGAAATGGGAACGTCGGCGATTATAAGGGAGTTGTTTGGATGAAAACCAATCCCCCAATAATTTTTATCACAGAAATTGTTTTCCATTTCATGTTTGGTTATTACAATACAAAAGTGTGGAAAATCATTTTTATATTCCTGACGTGGAATTGTTATACCATTTACGAACCTTAATATGATATAGTATATAGAAAGTTGATTTGATCATATTATATACACACATGATCTTGTTTGTAATGGTAATTAAGGCCCACTAATCCTCTGTAAATTATGCTGTTTATTATAACTATTCAGTATTCCAGATACTTTTATAGCAATTATTATTCATGTAATGAAAATTTGCTGTTTATATTTGTGACGTTTTTATGGCGAGTATTATTCATGAAATAGTTTTGACAGTTAGACGTCCTAAAACATGGTGATACCACAAAAACAGGCGAGCCGTATAATGCGCATGTGAAACATTTTTATATTTGTATTAACTTGTTTAAAATAAATTCATTCATTTATTATAGTACCTTTATTATTTTGTACTGGTTCATTAAAGTCACGTTCAACTTTTGATGTGATAAGACTTTAATTAACACTCCAGCGCTCTCATAGGATACCGCGGTCTCCCTAAGTCATATATTTTACAATTTCTGCTTTGTAATAACATGTAGCCCTCTCACTATTTGAATATCTTCCAAGCAAAGCTTTCTTATTCACCCGCTGAGGTTTCAACCATAATACTATGTACATGCGGTCAGTATCTTGTAGCAAAGTCGTTTGGGACACCTTAGTACCCCACGCGAAATCTAAGGAGATAGTTAAAAGATTTTCTACAGATAGATAGAGATAAGATTTTCTACAGACAATATGAAGCCAAACAGAACGTGCTACGGCCGAGCAGGAAGCGTTACACAGATTTTGAACGATTTAGGGTGGGAGCCGCTAGAGACTCGGAGGCTACGCGCTAGCCTTAAATTTCTTGAGCAATTGAGAATGGATATCTTTTAGAGCGACACGGAGAACATCATATTAGAACCACATTATATTTCCTGGTCCGACAGAATCGATAAATTAAGAGAGATATTTTGCCGAACGGATAGGTATGGAAATTCGTTTTTCCCCCGAACAATTAAGGACTTTAATAAATGCTAGGCAGAACTTTGTTCTTTTTTGTTGACGGCTGGTGCCCTAACACCTCCCGCCACACGCCTTTTGAGGCGGCTTGCGGGGTAGTATGTAGATGTAGATAAAGCTTTTCTATTCGTCGGTGTTAGGTAAGTTTCCTGGGCATTGTTGTTTTTCAGATGATTAATTTTGTTAATTTCAAATGCCATCTATTATTGATATCTTTTCAATATTTATCTAATTGTATCCTTTAATTCTTACACTCATCTCGTTGCAAACACGTAGGAGCACCTGAATGCCATACGCGATACATTTTCACTGACCTCTTGCACCTCCACGATTGACTCTTCATTATTTCCAGGTAAATGAATGGCATTCTTTTGTATAATTGATAAATTTTATGTAAAATTTACTAGTTTTCATTTGATTAAATATAGTCAACCGAGGACAGTGAAGCAGAAAGTATTGAATAGTGACTATTCAAAATGAGACTATGATTGTGAAATTCTATAAACATCAAAATAAATATTTTGTTGCATTTATGTAACGACTTGTGTTTTACGTACTTCCATACCAATCACGCCGTTCCCTTACGGGGTAGGCATAGTCACAAAGTTTTACTCAAAAATACATAATCGTACACCTAACTCTGCTTCAATAATTTCCTCCATACTGAACTATCCTTGCAAACCTCTTCCGCCTCATTTACCCCCATACACTTCATACACGGCCTCCTGTTAATCAGACGCCTAATATTCCTCCTCCTAAGAATTTCCTCAGCCACAACTTTCTCGGCCTACGTCTACCTCTCGCACCATTAATTTCGCTCTTACATATCTGTTTCGTTATTTGACTCTCATCCATTCTTTCAATATGGCCACACCAACGAAGCACACTCTTTTCATATGTGTCCATTACTGGAACATCTTACCCATAGTCATTTACTATCATCTCATTCCTGACATTATCCATCCTACTTTTGCCGCAAGCACTCCGCAGATAATTCATAACCACGGCGTCTAGTCTAGTCTACTCTTATGTCAATCCTAACATACCCATGTTTCACTACCATGCAGCAAACTGGGGAGAAGTAGACTTTTGTACACGGCGAGATAAGAATTTACAAAGTTTCAAACTATTTATGTGAAGTAGAAGTAGTGGTATACTATGGTATTCCGTGCGATTACTCGAGTTACCAATAAGAGCGCGAGCAGTTGAGAGTTAGCGCTATTCCCGTGGAGTGACCTGACTTTTAAGTCACATTGTTTACTTAATGTGATGTGATTTTAACCTCTTCTCTTGTATCTAGTTCAATGTGAACGGGCCTCAAGGGCCGTTTCCTTCTCTCTCTCTCTGTACAAACCCTACGGCACTCAACGCCATGCACCCATCTCTCTAAGGAAATTTTCGTGAATAAGGACCGTCTCATTTGCTCTCGACTCGCCCAGTCTTCTCCTTTTCTCTCTTCCCTTCGCTTTCATGGACGATTTCCCGAAGAGGGAGTTCTCTTTTTCCACTCTCTCCAGTGGCCCACCCCCTCATGGGCATATTCTTTTGCTTTCCTCCCGCGCCCCCTCTCCACCTCCCCCCGCTCCTTTCGGGGGCCAGAGATAAGGAGTGGGCGGGTGAGCCACTTTTGACTCGCCGTATGGTTATTCTCGGGGAGAAAGAAAGGCGGAAAAAATAAGGAGTATATGTGTTGCTCTCTCCTCTTTTCTTTCGTTCACCGCATGAGAGCTTTTGGCCTTGGTGATGGCGCGGCGGTGGCCCATGAATATATGTGTAGCATGCCCCACGTTCAAGTCGGGCTGTGTGAACACGCGAATTCATACCGCTGAACAGTTGTGCCCAGGCAATGTGGGATTTTTCCAAAAACTTTTATTGTCATTTCAAAATTCTTATTCCGAAATACTTGCGCTACAGTGCTAAAATTGTTCCTGAAACCATAGTAGACTTTGTCGACCTACATTACGATTCGACTTTTATTCTAATGCAATTTTCTTCTTTTATCTATATATCTATAAAACTTAATTTCGATTGGCATTTCAAATTGCATTGATATGCGTTCAATTGCGTTGACGAGTTTTTGTATTGTGTTTAGTGTTGAATGATAATGGAAAACATACTTAAATTTATAGGATTGTTTTGTAATAAAGGGAAATGTAAATCACTCTCAAAAGTTCGCGGTCAATGAAGTCGGAGTGGTTAGTATTTGGGTTCTGTAAGTAGGAACTAGAAAAGTGAGGACAATATACGATTGATAAATTTGGGATGTGGATTTTTGGATTTTCGCAGACAATAATAAGACGCTTACAAAAGGATATGCAAGTAAATGTTATCCACGGTTTTGGTAAGACAATATGTTGCCCGTGGAACTTGTAGAGTGGTTTGTTGACACGATAAACAACATTTGAGGTTTTAATGTTTAGTTTATGTGTTTAAGTGTTATGAAGCGAATTCAATGAGAATATACATTTGACGCCGGTTTTGTGACATAGTAGTATGTGATATATGGTATCTATTATTTGATAATTTCATCAAAATGTCTATCATCGAAGTATGTTTTTGACAAAGTAACGCTATTCGCCACTGTTTACGAGGTGAAATATAATGTTATTTATTGGAAAATTTATTTCCTACATTTTTTGCAAATCTATTGGAAATTATTATTTCTGAGCCTCTATTCTCGTGCTTTCATTATGTTTCTCTAAGTACTATTATCAGTATTGCCATTCGAACTTAATTATTGCCTAAATTTCGATGACATCTTACATACATACATACCAATCACGCCGTTCCCTTCCGGGGTAGGCAGAGTCACAACGTTTCACTCATAAATACGTATTTGTACACCTAAATCTGCTTCAATAATTTGATGACGTCTTAAAGAGGAAATATGTATTTATCAAATAGTGGAACATATAATAAGCAGTGCTTTGTGACTCTAATGCATTTTCCCATGAATACAATCATGCAGAGGTTAAAAGACGGAATTCTTTTTTTTCACATGAATGCAAAGAAGCCCGATCCTTGTTACAAAGTGTTACTTTCTTTTTTTACGGTACAGTGCTGAAATATATGAGCGTGGATAATAAAATAATGTGGGTTTTCTAGAGATCTAGTTTTTCGGCTGCGTGTTTACAGACGGTGGAAAAGAGTTTATAAAGTAAGGGTGTACTGAAACAAAGTGAATATGAATTTCATATCCAAAAGCCTTACCTCTTTGACGACCGAAAAGAAAGAGACGTTTCGATGATAGTTGGCTCAACTATGGCAGTAAAACCAATTTATAATCCCCTCTTGACCTCATCCAACCAGGTTGAAAACCATAGGAAAAGCAGAACAGACCTACTCCTTTGTCTTCCTTTTGGGCGGTAGAGGCACGGATCATGAGAAAGGAACCTGAACTTTCCCACACTTACCTATAATCCGTGTTCGTTCCTTCACCTAGGCATTCATCGACGAGTATCCGGAGAACACGTCGTCAAATGTGAAGGGAGTAGGCGGGACTTAGGTTTGGGAAGCGCAGAAAAGGGCCTTTATGGTGAAGCACCAGAACCTGGGAGCTGCCGTTATTGTTGCTCGGAATCGGAGTATGGCGTGCGTCTTACGAAACCATGGAGGAGCAAGGAGAGAAAAGACTCTCAGCGGACATTTATATACAATATATCCGCATGCGTGGGAGCGGTGAAAGAGAGCGCTTTGCCCGTAATGGACACGCAGGGTTTGGCAATATCCCGTCCACGTATGGCCGTTGCTTCGCCATCGCCGAAAGCGATTATTTCCTCTATTTTTTTCATCCGCACTATCACCCCATCCCGTGCGCCGGGGAAACTTGGCTTATTTTTTTCTCTTCTTCTCTCCTCCGGAGATATAAATTATCCCCTTCTCCTTATAATGCCTCCTTTTTCCCCAACACCGTCCTTATACTCGTCTTCGGCCCCACGAGAGAATAATGGCCTCACAAAATTGAGTTCCCAATAACTCTTTAAAAGGTGGTGATGCATCAAGGGGGATGAAGTATTGGGTAAAAGCGGGTTGGTGCAGGCACGGGGTGGAGAATATTCATGGCATAATGAAACAAATTCGGGATTGTTTTTGTTTTTTATTTACCTTATATCCTTGCGCTACCGTGCATCGAAAACCTCTGCTCACTCGTATATTTACTCTCTCAGTTTCTGGATGATTCAGTGAATAGAAAATGGAGTGGGCGTCTTTGAATGGGAAGTTTACGTATTTATCCGAAGCCGGAGACTTCCGTCTGGATTGATATGAGGTTTTCCAGTCATTTTGAAAATGCTCTCCACTCAATAGACTAAACTTTAAGTGATGGCATAATAGATGTGGTAATTTTCATAATTCACTTATGACTGAAAGCCGTATGACGTGATGTTTATTTTAGTGCTGAAAAACAAACTTATTTCCTGCAAACTCAACGCTTAAAATTGCTGATAATGTTATCGTATCCGATTAACGAATCGAGTCAAATAATCAGTACTTGAAAAAGAAAAACGTCAGTACTAATTTTCGGTACAATTATTTGATTCAACAACCAGTCATCAGCAAGCGAGGGATTGGTGGTGGAGTTGTAATCCACTGCGATGACCATCAAAGAATTGTTTGGACTGTAATTGAGAAATATTGTTCTTGAGACTGGTTTACTTGCTATGAAATTATTGTTAGCCTTACGATACAGGTACCAAAAGATAATGCTTAGTTTATTAAAGTCGCCAGGTTCTGCCAATGCCGAGAAATGTTAGCGGCGCGCTGAAGTTAGCGTCGTGTAAGCACATACACCGAGGCATAGAATCCAATTTATAATCATTGTCTGGTGTTATGATATCTGGGTAAGTCTGTTGGGGTAAAATCTGTTTTTGTTCCGTTTTCCATAGTCAAAAAAGAAGCCGTATCAATATTTTTATTGAAAAAACTTCAAAAATCAAATATTAAAAATTATAGGGATAGTTATTTAAATACTTGGTATGAATTTATTCAAATCCTCATTCATGTACTAAATATCTATATGTGAGTTTTATTCAGGGATAAGTTTTCAATGCGCACACTGAAAACGCCATATTAAATGAAGACATTTTCCAATTCTGTGAAAGCTACGAAAGTAATTGAATTATTAGAAAAAGTAGTTGTGAAAGCATGGAAACTATTTATCGTCATTTTTATGAGATCTTTGTGTGAGACGCAAAGGATTATTATGTTAACACTTAGGATAGGTTTTACATTGCCTGATCTAGGTTTACGGGAATGCGATGCGCTTTTCGATAGTAAGTCGGTTCCGGTCTGTTAACAATGAGAACATTTGAAAAGAATTTGAAATTCATTAGTGAATGCTAAACGGGTGTTCCATCGCTCTGGTTCCATTTGGTTTTGAGACTTCATACTTGCTGATGTTGTGAAGAATGACTTGTTCTCTATCAAGACTCCTGTATGCCGTTTCTCACTTTTTCCCTGCTTTTCAAATCTTCAGACACATTATAGGGAACACACATACAAAACATATGCGGGAATGAATTAATGAAACTTTGATTTATCAAGCGTATAATAGGAAATTCCTCTGATGAAAGAATAAAAGGGAGGTGCTACTTCGCTCTGGTTAGGCCACACTTCGAATTAGCCCACGAGTATTTGGTACTGTGGACAGAAAAGTTTAATAAAAAATAAATAACTTAAAGAGGAAAACTGCGCTCTTCATTTTAAACTGTTACGAGCGAACACATAGTGTTTCTGAGCTTTTATAAGGATTAGATTGGGAGACATCTGAGACGTCGAGGCTACACGCTAGCCTTAGTATGCTGGAGAAATGCAGGACAGGTGTGTTTCAAAAGTATACAAAGGATATCATTTCGACGCCTCACTACATCTCAAGATCCGACAGAAGCGGTAAAACAAGAGCGATGCATTACCGAACATGTAGGTACAAAAATTCGTTTTTCCACGCACAGTAAGTGACCACAATAAAATCTGAGCTTTATTTACAGCACATCTATTATATACTTAAACATTTTACCTCCAAAAATCTTAATCTTTCCACGACTGGTGTTCCTAAACCTCCTTCCACACGTTCATGCGTCTCGCAGGGTAGTAAGTAGATGTCGAGATTTTCAAAGATTCAGTCACTTTGAATCGCTCAGAAATGACTTGATGTGTTGAAAGAGATGGGTGTAACGAGGCGCGAGATTAAAAATATTCGAATATCTTTGGTTGAATTAGATTGAGAAGCCCACAATTGGCGCGGTTTGCTACTTTCCCACACATTTTTTCGCACCTTCTCGCATGCTGTCTCCTGCTTCTCGCCGATGTGGCAGGGAAAAACAATGGTCTAGTTTTAACATGTGCGCGATCGTTAGCTAATTTGTTACCAAATGTTTTTTAGAAATTATAATCCCTTACACGCCGCGTGTGACGTATATTTTACGTTCATTTGATGTTAACTGGAAGTTTTAATTATGTATATTACATCAGACCTTCGGTTAGTTGTCGTGAGCGTCATCAGCGCAAGATAACGTTAACTCCGGCTTTCAAATAGCGATTATAAAGGGCCAGAAATTATAGTAAAATTGTCATATTGAGAGTGCTACGTGGTTTTTACATCGCTGATTGTTACTTCCCTACTAAAAGAAGGGGGTGATATATTGAATATTTTTTGCCAAATGTTCATATATTCAAGTTTTTACGCACGTCACTATCTTCATTCCATTAAGAGGTAGAATGAAGCTTGGTCTATGTCTCGTGTGCAATTTACAAAAAAATAAAGAATAATGCCATGTCATTACAAAGTCCATACTCTTTCCTGACTGCAGGCGTTCGGAGGAGGAAAGGCAACCGTGAGGAACAAAGTTTATTTTTTATATGACGATAGGGTACTACTGGAAGTACGGCATTTATGAACGTAGAAAGAACATCTAATGTAAACGGCAATACTTAGAATCTGTGCAGGAATCAGTACAATCCTGTGCCCGGCCGTTAACTCCGCGTAAGTAGTAGATACGCTAATCATCTCCCAAATACACCGCAAAGAGCACCAGCAACAATATAGGGAGTTTATTTTTGCTTATTTTGGCGGTATTTGCAAAATATAAAACGCACTCAGACATTTGTTTTCAGGAAAAGCCTTTAAAGTGTATATCTATATGTATGACTCATGTCTTCGGAAATCGATATTTAACTAGTTGCCTCATTTGTTCGAATATTTTTAAGGCGTAGCAGCTTTTCTTTTGATGTTACAGAATAATGTTTCCTATCTAACAGGGAGAGTTACTGCAGTCCACTCCTTGGTACATCCAACTAGAGGGTAAATTATAAATTTTTCCTTCCAAAATGTGCTTTTCTACCGCTGAGTTCCGGGAAAACAACATATCCATGCGTGAATTCCTTCTGTTGATATATTTGCCTCCTGGTGTGATCAGGTAGGACATCGCCTCAAGCATTAATATGAATATAGATTTCGCACCTGCAGGGCTTGAGTCGCCTAGCTTCCTAGAGATTCCTTTCTTTTCCAAGCTACAGGCCGTGTCCGCTTTTATTAATAGATGCAAATGACCTCTTTGCCTAGCGCTCACATTGATATGCATTATGAATGTCCTCCGTGGCCCGGCTGCGGAGTAAGCTATGCACCATACTAGATGAGCGATAAATCCCGAGAATGTCCTTGCGATAAATACTGTTTAGATTCACATATTAATTACAGAATATTCATGTGGCTTCTGGGACTGTAATTATTTGATCGTAAAGCTTGGCAGTTGCTATTTTAAATTGTTTCGTGCATCTAAGGTATTGCATAATTCCGTAATGCAAACTAACCCCATTTAAAGACATAAATTTTAGTATCATCAAGGGGCACCAGGAACAGTACATGCGTAAGGAGTAACGACATGCGTTATTCATTTTTAATTTACAAATAATGTGCTGTAGTTCCAACTTGAAGCGTTCATTTTTATAAAATAGTCATAATCTTGAGAGTGACTTGACATCGAAATCTATTTTACGGTAAATTGGAGTACGAAAAAAATATTTCTTAGTAACTCTAATCACACTCGTGCATAGTTAAGCTTTTTGCCGTTGCAAATTCATGTGATTAATAAATGTCACTGTTTTTTTTCGTCTTGATGTAGCCAAAAGTGTTCAGCCATACGTTGACTAGTTGATTATTGTAGGGCCTTTACATCCGTTTAAAAAAGTTTATGATTAGAGGAAGTAATTTGAATTTTTAATGTTCATTTTGCTTAAAAGAATTCCTAGTATAATAACACTGAACGAAAATCCAAGCGAATAATTTCCCAGAATAACTTATATGTACGTAAAAGTGCCTATAAATCGCTGTGTTATCCATTCGTGTACTTCAGTTCCTAATAAGTATTCACATTGTACGTTTTTTCTACTATACCTCTTTAAACTCTTGTTTACCGTTTAACCGTTTATATTTGGCTCTTGGTCCTTTATTGGATTTTAATATGCTTTCTGTGGTCGGGCTGTGTATAAACCGTTGCCACCGTAAATATGAAATTGATTACCATCGCCAAATAAGTTTCTTGTATTTTTATCACATATTTATTTCAAAAAAAGGCTTTTGATCGTTGGGAAAATATATGTCTGTGAACAGCCGGAAATCTATGCACATTTATATGGCGAGTCGGTCCACCTTGGATATCACCATCCGTCTATTTATAGAATATGTTGTGAGAGTATCGTACATCTCGGTCCATGGAGAGAGAGTCGACTGTGGACCCTATTTATTACCCACTTCATCACCTACGGGGCGAAATAAATGGTCCCTACTCCACAAAATGGTTTGAGCCTGGAATAATAAAGATAATAAAAAAATACTGGGGTACGTGCCATAAAACATTGGCCCTTTGAAATACGTGAGTGGCAGAAAATAAGTAATGAATCCATTTCCATGGTGTGGGTCTCACGGTATTTTTAAGAAAGGAAAAAAATAGGCAGCTTTTAAAAAAGTATTGGCCAAGATATAAAAAAGTGGCGGAGAGGAAGGTCTGGCTGCGTCCATCTGCCCACGGGCCTCTCTTCATGTCGATTTTTAGAATTCGATTTAGTGCCATCGTTCGGAAAAATTCATAAAAACGGAAGGGTTTAAGGGGCAATCTCATTTTTTTCCCGAGGGGAGCAAGGGGGAAGGAGCATCGTGTCCATGTGGTTGGTCATTTCATTTCCGGGCGTAGTCATATGCTCTTGCCTTTTCAAAGCTATATATAGTAGTTCCCCATTTGGAGTGCACTTTTATGCCGTCCATAAATTTTAGCGCTCAAGATTACGCAGGTATTCCGCCCTTTACCGCAAACTTGGCATGGTAAGTAGAGAATCATCGTTTCCAATTTTTTTCCCTCTGAATTTTGATTGAATGTTTTTGTATCGACACAAGGGCACCTAACGGGGCCATTAAGTATGATGAAAAACTATCGTTACCCTAGTTTATTAACTAGAGAAACGCTAATCGATTTTTCTCGATATTGCTTCAGATCCCTCAGAAGGGAAGAGTCCCTCCTAGTTTACCCAGCCTTCCGCACCTAATTATAGCTTGATCACAATACGCAAGTTTACGCTGGTATTACTCTTCTGAAATTGATATAAATAATTAAGTACTAAGTGGAAGCTTTTTTTATACTTCATAATGGACAATTTAAACATTTCCAATGGTTAATCATTAATCGTTCAATCCTGAGATTGGTTGACAGTAGCCTTCCACATTTCCCTATCTAACGCTAAGTCCCTTACTTACTCGGGATCTTCCTGTATAATATCCTCTTTATTTGGTCCATGAACATATTTCTGGGTCTTTCTCTGGGGACTTTTCTCTCTGTTTTATCTTCAATTTTATTTTTCACCAACCCATTGTGTCTCAAGGTGTGTCCAATCCACCTGGTTCGTCTTTTCTCTTTAGAGTTTCATATCGTCCAATGCGCATTTTTTCTTCTGAAAACATCATTTTTAACTTTTTCCGTCCATTTGATCAGTAGCGACCTACTACAGCACCATGTTTTGGAGGATTCAATCCTTTTCTAGACTACTTTTCCAATAGTTCATGCTGCCGATCCATTGAGTACCACGCTCCACACGAATATTTCCACATTCTCTCTCTGATTTTGTCATCACATCTTCTTTTTACGCAGCAGTTGCCTTTTAACCATGGACGCTTTCCAAGCCTGGACTATTCTTCTCTCGATGTCCGTTGTACTTCTTCCGTCCTACATGATGCAACGTCCGAGATATGTGAAGGACGCCACTTGCTCCAATTTCTTTTATCTCGGTGTAATTTCAGCATTTAACTTATCTCTTCAGCATGATAGGATTTTGCTCTCTGTCCCATATATTTACATGAATTGATGGAAACTTAGATCTACTAGGTTTAGTGGCCGTTAAATGTATTCTATATATCCTGTTATGCCTACAACGTTATCTGCGAAGTGGAGCATGTATATTTCTTCTGCCTCAATCTCAATTCTGTTCTGGCCAATTTCTTCTGCTTCCCGTATTGCCTCTTCCAAGTACATGTGTTAACAGTGCTGGTGAGAGTAACCAATGGTATATAATGCTTATGATACAGGCTGGTGTGGCAAGCTAGGGGAGGTGAAAGTTAAGAGGACGCATGATACCTTTCGGTAAGGAAAAGTTCTGTCGAAAATTCACAAGATGGCGTCACTCGCACCCCATCGAGGCGTTTTGGCTCCAGGAGTCTCTTACACCAGGATAACTCTCGCACAAGGCAACAATCGTCGGTAAGTTGTAGCCAAAACTCCGGCGCGTAAGTACAGGCAGCGCTGATATAAGATCTGTGAGAGAAGACTGAACTAATTGCGTCACGGTCCGAGCACGTCATGGCCGAAAACCATTCAGGTAGCTTTTCGAAAGATACCAATTACAGATTCTATCTTGCAACCGTGATGGTTATTACTTAGCATTCCGATAGAAGAGGGATTGATACATCTTGATTAGTTTCACATATGTCAATAATAATAACAGTTTTTGTAAAAATATACCCTACATCTTGCCGTTTTCCCGATGGTTTAATTATGCTCCGGGATCAATTTTTCATATTTCAGGTACGAGTCTCTCTTGGCAAAGGTCTATTCTTTATACTATAAAAATTTCAAGTTGATAACGTTAGACTTAAACAAAAAATCTGGGGTCGGAAATCATCACAAATTCGACCGGTCGAGCAGGTGTGACGCGTCGCCTTAATGGGATGAAGCGAAGAGACTGAGGTGAAGAGATAGAACGAGAGAAAGTGGCATGGGAACCTTTTTGTTACAAAAAGCGTGAGACATACACGAAAATTTCCCTGTATCTTTATCAGGAACCCTATCTCTTAGTCAAATCCTGTGGTGAGTTGTAACGAGAAGACAGTAACTGGTTGAGTCATTCTCATTCTCCAAGCGCTTACATTGGCTGCAAATGGAAATATTTTTGAACCGACCTCCCACTACTAGTTACCTTCCTCCATTGTTCCGCAGTATTAATAAAGTTCTGTATCCAATGTCCTAAAATCGTCCGCTGCTCATGACCAGTTACTTCTTTCTGCGAGAGCTAAGCCACCGGGATCAGAAATGAAATAGCATCCGAAGTAAATAATAACGGAAAGAATTTTGCACATGTTTTCTAATAGATGACAATGCCTCCCGCGAAAATATTTCAATTAATCACTCATCTCATGAAAAACTCACCATTTCTACGGAAGGAGAAGGGTCTGATCTTCCAGTGACAAATACCTATACTGACTGAATTTATAAGGGACTTCACACTCTCATTACTGCTAAGGGATCCTCTAGTTGAGCTTGGGCAATGATTAAATTGCTTTAAATGACTAAATTAATGATCTTTCTCCAATGGTTGACATTAAGGGAATAATGCTTGCCCATGTTTTATGTGTTGCGTCTTCATATATAGTTTCTCAGTATATTTTTACTTGGTTCAGAAATCTTGGCCTTGATACCTTGGGTATGTATCGTTAGATGTCACATGTATTACCGAAGCAGTGTGTACCAATTTTAATGTTTTTTTTCTTTTAATTTCAGGTAAGCAGTGCCTTTGTCATGTCGAACTCACCTCCTTTGCTGGAATTCCTCTGGAGCTGGTGAGTCTAATAACATTGATTATATTGATTGCTGGACATGTATCACTGAATAGCTAAAATAGCCTCTCGTTTAATTACATAAAATCGTAGTAGGTGATAATTCTAATCAATATTATGGTCAGTCTCTAATAATATTATACGAAAATATGTGATCTATGTCTTAAAAGTTAATAAGTTTTATAGTTAGTTTTATGGGCCAAGGAAAATGACGTCAAGCACTGCAAAAATATAAGTTTCTTTAATTAAAATGATTCTCACATTCAATCTTTGACGTAATTTTATCAATGTATTATTTACCTGCGGAGGGCATAATGAGTTTTTAGTCAATTTTTTGTCGATGGCAATCGTTCAAATTTTTAAAATCGTATATACGGCGTTTCTATTTTTCATCCTGAATAAAAGAAATTACCTAGAATTAGTTCTTAGTTGAACGTCCCAATGCAGCTGAGTTTCTGCCTTAACTTTCTTTAATCTGCCTCACCAGTGAAAATTTTTTTTCCATTCCGGAATATGCCATTAACTTCTACCCCTAATTAAAGTTACAGTCTGGTATTTTACTTGCGCAATAAAATCAACAATTTTACGTTAGAAACAGAAAATGATAGATCTTTTTTCGCCACAATTGTATTCTTTACATATCTTTAAGTACTTGACTAAGTACTTTAGGGGTACCTTGCATCCATATAGGTACACAGTTTAAATTAGTTGGGTAGATATTAGATCAATTCAGATTTTTGCTGGTTGATTCTTGGGTACTCATGTTTCAAACTTATTATTTGTCGCAAATATTGCAATCTTGGCCATAGTTCGGGAGTATACAAAATCCTAACTCGCATTTTCAAACGTCGTTCAATAAAACTTGTTTTCCTCACCAAAGGGCTTTCCAAAATCATAATTTAAGCAGATAACAATATTTTCAGTAGATTGTGACCCTTTTTTTCCGACAGGAACTATTTTTCTGGAGGATTGGTGTGAGGCTAATAAATTGAATAGCACATTGACGACATTTCTCAGTTTTATTTCTGCATCATCGAGGTTTGAGATCAATTATTAAGTGAGTTCGTTGACTCATCTGGGCTTGAGATTAACTATTGAAGAGAATTCATCATAAGTCAGGCTGAGTAGAATGTACATGAAATACATTTTATTTACGTTATACTCTGCCAGCTCTGACCATAAACCTATGCCGATAGTTAGTTTTAAGTCCCAATGATGCAGAAATGTTCCTGCAAAACTTTGTCAATGGGCGATGAAATTCATTATCTCAAGAGGAACCTTACGGATGAACTGTGCTAATATCCACGATAGGATATAATTGTTTATTATAATGAGAGGAACTCGAGGGGATAAAATGAAGGATAGTGTAGATATTAGATTAGATAGGTTTGAGTGTAATGGATTTAAAATTCATTACATATTGATTCATCAATTTCTCAAACTTGTATTCATTCTGTTCGGTCATTTAACATCGAATCTATTATACCAGGAGTATTTCACTGGAGCTCTGGTCTAGTTTACCTTATCGTGCCGTATTTTTGTTACTAGAAATGGGTATGACTCTTCAAGCTGCAAAAACGTCTCGTGTGTTCCCCTCCGAGGTGGAGGAACGATCCTGATGATGGCGGAAAGTCAATCCTGTACGAGTTTTGAAGTTCATTTATTTTATACCGACGTTGCCATTGCATCCAGGGCTGGAAACGTGTGTAAAAAATAGTTGTAAAAGTAGGCAGGGCTCACGGATGGGGAAGATGTGGAATATGGCACGCGATTTAAGTAAAGAGGGAAAGTGTCGAAGAATTGACATTGGATGGAAACAGAGAGAGAAAGGCGGAACGGCGGGAGAGGAATGAAAATAAAACAGCAACGCCTTCCAGCATTGCGGACAATGCGTGCGGGAACGTGAAGAGAGAAAGAGAGAGAGGCAAAAAAGAAAAGAGGAACGACTGAGCGCAATGTGTCACCCCCGCCAGCCCCCCCTCCCAACTTTTTTATTTCATTTTAAGCGCCGTCCAGCGACGCGCATACAAACTAAATATCGACATTCAAATTTTTTTCCACGGGCTCGCCCGTCAAAGGAGGAACACCTGCGGCCAGTTGGGATTAAAGCGCTGAGGAAAGCGCGGACCCCGGCCGCCGTATAAATTTCGGCCATCTCCCCTGCACACAAGCCTGCATACACACAAGCACACGGCGCGGACCAAGACACGGAAAGCTACGTACACAAACGCACTAGTGGGGGGCGAGTTCCGAAAAATCCAGGGCCGGCAGACGTGGCAGCCAGGGGGGAAGGTGGACGATGAGGGGGAAAGCCTGAGTCGAGTTATTCCGAGTGACGGGAATATGAATGTTCCTCTGGGCGGAATTTCTCGCGCTGGAAGGCGCGGGAGGAGGGTTTTGTTTATTGGCGATAAAAAGGGTGGCCGCGTATGCTATGATAGCCCTTCCGACCAATCCTACAGCCGGGGATGGATGGGAAGGGGATTTCTGGGTTGAGACGTCCACATCACACGGGAGGGCGGCAAGGTGATGGCTTTGCTGGGAGCTAACGGACGAATTGGATCGGGGATACATGACGAAAGAGGGAAAGGAGGTAAAGAGCTTTGAAAAGCATGTTGGTTCAAGAATAAATTTGGCCAGACACGGAAAATATTGTGCCGAAAAATTTGTCTTTTCGTCCCGAAATACTATTCTCGATAGCCTCCATAAAATTTGTTTTTTCTTACAATTTTTCTCATTACTGTCAGCAAATCTGAACCTTCCATATAAATTTAAATTATATATCCAACTGTGCCATGCCTGCTGTGTGTAGTGCAGCTGTGTAATTTACTAGAAAACCATTTTAATTGGAAATGAAAAATGCATGTTGAAGCAATTATAATTTTATCAGATTTGCCGAAAATTCACCATGCAAATAAGTTTTACGATATGCTTTTAAAATTATTTTTTTCTGTACGTTATTGCTATCTCGAAAACTAATTCATTATCTAAAAATCTGACCCCTCCATACTTAAATTAGAATGTGGAAACCTATGCTTCACAAACCAACTGTTCAAATATCTAATCTTTTCTTCTTTCTTCTTATCATGTTATCTACAATATTATCATCTTATAAGGAAAATATCATCATAAAAGCAAAAAAAGTGAAACAATGCTCAATGTATCATGAACATGTCAAACATAGAGGCTCATTTCTAGGCCTCTCCTTCTTAAAATTGTAGCCATCAATGTAAAATATTCAATACAAGTGTT
The DNA here is from genome assembly GCA_963169105.1 of Ceriagrion tenellum. Taxonomy (NCBI): domain Eukaryota; kingdom Metazoa; phylum Arthropoda; class Insecta; order Odonata; family Coenagrionidae; genus Ceriagrion; species Ceriagrion tenellum. The sequence continues at coordinate 80,860,161 of OY720643.1, read as the reverse complement.
ACCTCTTGGATCAGGTTCAACCGTGGCTTTCAAACATCTTCACTTATACCGCCATAAAAATCTGTTGGTAATAATAAATTGAAATAAAAAATAATTTTAATTGAGATGATATGAATATTCTGGAAAATTCATATAAAAAACTACTATTTTCACGATATTACTTCTCGAAATTGTCTCATTCCGATTTTGACCATTTCTTGTTTGTAGCTTTTTTCCGAATAATTTATTTCGGAATTGTTTTTCTGTTGTTGATTTTTTCTCTAATATTCAGCAAAAGATAATTGCCGTACTGAGGTCCTTCTTCATCTTCTATCTGGATACCAGTTTTAAGGCTTTAGTATGTCGTATTGAGTGATTTATTAATAGTAATATGTACCTGTATGAGTTTCTACAGTTATAACAGCTTTTGATGACGTTTTTATGGACGTCGTAACGTTTTATACTTTATTGTCAATATCTGATAAAAGGTCATCCCTTACGTTCCGAGAAAAATAACGTCCAGCTTTTTGCCATATCCAACTCATTTCTATCTCTGCTCATGACAGGTGAAAGAAGAATCACGACATCATATCCGCTCATCCTTAAATTTCACGAGAAAGCTACTCAGGGCTCGATTTTTCCTGCGTTCAGATTTTTATGCATCCAATGCATGCTTCAAACTTAGAGGTTCTTAGGTCTCAATTCGGGAGCATTGCTGTTCTGGAGGATAATACAAGAATTCTATTCCATGGCCGATTATAGGGACAGATTCTCCGGCTATCCATCCGGATCTAATTCTGGAAATCGAGTGACGTCGTTATCTACAATATTCCGCATAAGGGTAGAAATTAATTCTAAAATCAGGTCGCACATCTAGGCTATGGCACGACCCAATATGGCCCAGGAGTATACAGATGAACGAAAACAGTGGCCATATAAATGAAATGTGTAATGAATTGTCGGGTTTAATAGAGGATTGGTGCGGTAACTTCTAGTTGGACACACCATGCTTTTACCATGCGGTGACTATTAGCCGCGAATAAAGAATTCTTTAAGCTTTTGTTTTTCAGTTTGACCTGCCATTTTGTCACTTTTGTACATTATAGTAAACAGTTATATGGTTAATTACTAAACTGTTTGGAAATAAAACTAAATACATTGAGTATAAACAATACATTTTTGTTGACACTTCTTTAGGTTTATACATGGAACAGCGTGCGGTATTGGGAGTTGGGTGCTCTAATTCTTGGAATACAAAGGAATTTCTTGCACTCAATTCAAGTAGTGCCTAATATTTAGGCACTAGTTTTTGTTATCTGCTCTTCGAGAAACCTTCTTTACTATATACCTAAGTTACAAATTATATTCTGTGAAGCACCCTTAACCAGTAAATTATCAACACAAGCTTGGGTAGAGACAGGAGCAATAGTTGAAATGGGAAGCTCTGCCTGTGTCTCTGTCTGTGTGGACGGAGCTGAAACCACTTGTAGCTGACGTAAAACTTGTATGAAATTTTGGTGGAGCATTTGACAATATACGAGGTAAAAAGAGCCAAAAAAGTAGGCAGAGAGGCAATAAACACATGAAGTGAAGGGATATGGTTTGTTCGCCGAATAACGTGAGTTGAGTGAGTGAGTTGAGTGTCCCTCGCGAAGTGTGGCTGTCGTAGAAACGAAGAAAATAGCTATTTATGAACTTCAAGGTGGTGACTGTGCTGGCGAATATATGGGTCAGACTTCCTGGAATTTCGATATGCGGACCCAAAAAAATAACACTCATGTGCCTTTGGAATTCACTTGGAAGATGAGAGTAATTTTTTAGAACTTTTGCTAAGGACAGAAAATGAAAGTGATTGTAATACTAAATGTTTAACCTTCGGAAGTACGAACGTGAGCAGAACTCTCTAGAACTCGAAATTTTTAGTGCCAATATGACCCGTAATCATACCGTACTCAATAAATTTATGTATCCTGCGGCTTTCCCAATCCTTACTGCCGTAAGTCACCTTTCGTCTCCCACTTGTCCTCACTCCTGAAATGCTCCCTCCCGGCTGTTTTATTCATAACACTCGTGGAAACATTTAAAACCCTCTGCCATCTCAAAAGTTTTTTCCAATTGATTTTCCATCCTTCAGCCATCAACCCCTTCACGTATACAACTATGAAACCACGCAAAATCTTCTTTTTCGTGCCACCAAGGATCATGATGATATAATAGCATTGAAATCCGATTTGATCCCTTAAATATATGAACACTCTAAATTGCAAAAGTTATTATTTCTGTGTTAGGAAGGCAAAACTCCATCCAAGGTCCTCTCTCCATATTCTTGCTTTTAGGAGAAGAACTAAGAGAGCTTAAACAGATACATCATCAAATGATTTTATAGCCCGGGAGATGGTAAATTTCGTCCCCACAGTAGCGAAGAAATTCTCTAGCAGTCTAAGATCTTCCCTAGCATTTATTTGCATTTGGTCTTAGTGTCAGAGTGAAAAAGAGGCTTTCATCATTCATTCATGTCTTTATCATTTTCATCGAGTCTCTTTAGCAAGTCATTCAGCATGTGACAAATACACGAGAGTGGAGCCCAATGGATTGATGTATTACTCCCCTGCTCAAAAAGTAGTAATGGATTGCGAGCAGACGGACCGGGGTGTAATTTTTTTCCTAGCTGGATAGATGGAACGCGAGCATATCAATTACGACCGAGTATTCACCACTCAGAATGAAAAATTGTAATGCGCTGTTCAATTTGGCGTTCAATTCATTTTTGGGAAGCCTTCACCACTGAGTTTTCCTTATCCGCGCTTTCGAATTCTTTGAGAATTAGGGCGTTGTGTTTCAGTGACTTATTGAGTCACTAAAATCTGGACACCATAAAATTTTATCATTTAATCAAAGTTTATGGTTTTCCTTTCAACCTCCGTTTTCATGGAGGGAGAAATTGTTTGATATACATTGTTGTTTTTTTTAATAATTAAATGGAAGCTCGTTCATTCTTGATCAACTATATTTAGATTCTATTAAAAGGTTAATTTTATTAAACCTTTCTGTTTTCTGTTCTGTTGCTGTTTTAATGCCTGTAAATATTTAGGAAAACCACTATGATTTCAGTTTTCAATCGAAAGTCTGGTTCAAACCTCGCGTTTTTTTTAGATTTTCTGGGTATTTTTCTTGTTACCGCAGTCTGTTTTGGAAACCTGCTTTTGTAAAACCAGAGTAAGCGCTGTAACTAGAATATTTTAGCCTGTTCATAAATTCAAGGATATTAAACATGATATATGTCTTTTGGCTAGTTTAGTCCCGTATAATTTTCATTTAACTCTCTTCTTCCCGGGAACTATGTCTAAACCTATAGTATCAGAAGAAAATTGGAAGTAGTATATGGCGAAAAAAGCCAGGCATTGCGAAATTTTAGTGAAGATCATGCATGTTCAAAGGGCTACAGTGAGAGTCAGAGTGAGTTTTAAGGTAAATGTTATTGCAACTATTGCGTCTTTGTTTAAGAGAAGACGGTATTTGTTGGTAAACGATTAGTAATGTTTTTTATCCTCTTTTACCGATAATTCCTGGAACAAAATTGTCACCTTGTTTGGGGAAACTATAAGTTTTTATCACTCAGCCCTTCACCGCAAAATTGGCAAAATGAATTCCAGAGTCTTATCCTAAAATGATGTTATTTTTGCTGTACGATAATGGATTGTATTGGTTTTGGGTGCAAAAACCAGAACTTCGAGAAAAGAAGACACGAAGAGGCTTCAGACGTTATGATGTAATTGTCGAATGAAGATAAAGAGCAATGGGTGGAAGAGAATGCAAACGAATAGATTCGTGGTAATGAGGCTGAGAATGAAGCTACTGGAGAATATCCGTTGGAGGCAATGTAGGTGGTTGGAGCAGGTAAACTGGGGCACAAAGATGCCTAAGCCCGTAAAAGAGGAGACGATAATGAGTATGTGAGGAAGAGAAAGTTATATGGCGGTTTTTTGAAATGGTTTTCTGGGACAAATAGAGAAGAATTATGGAATATCCTGTTACTTAGACTTATATCTCTGCCAAATTTCCTGTTACTCAATAGTTTGCTTTGAGTGACTCGTGGGTCTGAAATTGGAATGTCTAAAAACAATATTTTTCCTTAAAATTTAAAATATTTCTAAATAACTTAGTGATAGAGTTTTAAAAATTCTGGATTATATTTATGATAGAATGCTTCATGTGGGAAAAATTAGGTAGATATTATTTAAACCGTTGCCATGCCACCTATAAAAAGAATGGTCGACTTGATTAGTGGAATTACCAGATTATTTCTTCCCACCCTCTCTACAAAAAATGGCACAAAAAGTAGCTGGAAGCTTATCTTGGAACGGACCTTTATTTTTTTTTTACTGCGCGATGGTGAAGATTTTTCCAGCGTCATATTTTCCTCTCATGTCTGCTAGAAAGGGCAGGGAAGAGATCGCGAGTGGATATTAATCGTGTGGCCCCTGTGCGCGCGGGGTCCGGCCCTGTCGAACGCGGAAGTGCCCGGGACACACACTTCACGGGCAACGAGCGAAGGGACCGCTTTCTCGGCGCGTTATTTCTTCTTTCCCGTCGCAGGAGAGAGGGTTGAGGGAGGAGGGAAAGGGGTAGGACGTAGAGGGTGGGAAGGGTGAGGGAGCGAGGCTCCTAAATCACTCCTCCCTCGGAGGGAGGCAATAGATGGCCTTTAAGAGTCCCGGCTGCAGCCTCCGGAGACAAATCGTTGGCGCGGGGGAAAAGAGTGGATGTGGGAGACTCACTCTTACAGATTGATCATCGCCTCTCATCCTTCCCCTTACCCTATTTTTCCTTTCCCCATCATCATCAGCATTATGGGGCTGGCCCGATACCATTTCCAGTTACAAGACGCGATATTATAATTTACTAGCTACTAGGCCCGTATAGCTATAGGGCTATAAACCAGGAACCAGTATGTGAAAACCTTCGTGTGGAGCGTAGCACTCCATGGATAGCAAGCATGAACCATTGGAAAAGCTAACCGGAGTAGACTAGAAGCCTTTGAAACCTGGTGCTGGAGGAGGTTGCTAAAGATAAAATGAATCGGAAAAATAAGAAATGATCAAGTGTACAGAAGAGTAGAAGAGGAAAGGACCAAATGGAACACCATACAGAAAAGAAGAACAAGATGGACACACCTTGAGACACAATGGGTTTGTGAGGAACTTAGTGGAAGGTAAAATAGAGAGAATAGTCCCTAGAGGATGACCTAGGAGTAAGTCCATGGACCAAATAAAGAGGAAAGTACATAGGAAGAGATACCAGGATGTAACGGAGCTAGCTTTAGATAGGGAAGGGTGGAGGGCTGCAGTCAACCAATCTTAGGATTGAACGTCCAATAATGATGATAGGCCAGTGTACGCGTTGCATTCCAATGGGGAGAACAAAATAACGATTTCCAATAAATACATTTACAAATGACTGGCTTAAGCTTCCAGTTAAGTCGCAGTTAATCCCGCGTTTGTATTTTACTATCAAATTAAGGTTCCCTTTCAGTTCCCTTGTCATTTCTTCTTCGCTTTGGAATAATCTGATTGCAAGTTGCCTGATAGAAGCAGTTGTTCAATTTACATCTTTCGTCATCATAATGCAGCAAGTTATTTTTAGCTATACCACAAATTATTTTTTTCATAATAGCTTTTATGCCACATCTTCACTTAAGCACCAGAACGTAAATTCAGTCGTTAGGTCTCCACTTTTAGAATTGTCTTAATCACTCGCAAACACACACAAAAGACATTTAAAATTAATCGGAAAAAAACTCTAAAAGAAACGCGGATTTCTTATTCAGGTTCTAAGACAAATTTGCACTTTTTAAAGCAAAATGACAGTTTAAGTATTCATACCGCTAAATTCCTTTCTTTAAATAAATAGTTTGTAAACAGTAGAATTTTCTCGTTTTTACGCCTAAAACTCAAACACATTAAGTCTTCTAATTCAAATCACAAAACATAATATTCAGCTTTGAAATGCTAAAACAAACTGGCTAAACCCATATTCTATACCTCGTGAGTCAAAAGAAATCGGGTGAGGATTCAACCCTCGATTCACATGCTCCAGCACAATATCACAAACCACTATGCCACCCACGCTTTGGCATTCTCACCCTTCCTCTACTTCTAATTCTCTATGCATAAATCAGGTGTTGTTAGATCTCGGTCACCTGCAACTTTGTATGTGGAATTCCAAAAAACGTCCATCTTATGGCCAAAATAAACACATCTATCAAAAACTAACTTTAAACTAACTAAACTTTGACTTATTCGCTTCTTCTCAAGCGCACAGCCAAAGCCCAAACTCTATTATGTGGATGGGAGTCACTCGCGTCGGCGTGTAACAACGGAGGGTTGAAACTCGCCATGTAAAAATCATTTGACTTGACCGGGATTCGAACTCAGATCTTCCTATTGCCGGTCAGAAGTGTTGACAGTTACACATTTTATTCTTCAACTTTGTCGCTACATAAATGGCAATGTTGGGTTTATCCACCTTGACTGTGGCTTTGTAAGCACGACCTTAGTCTCATGTGCTACGGTGTAGACTTGAGGCGTGAGCATGTAGTTCAAAATTTGGCTGGAAGGATGATGGCTTGGTTGTGTAGCTGGAAACACCATTGATCAGCATTTAGGTGTTTCAAATTCCGGTCGAGTCGGATGATATTTTAGCGCACAAAATTACGTCGGAAATGGGCCCTAGCATCATAAAAGCATGCTCTTGTTGGTCCGTGTTGTCATTACGGTCCAAAGCATAATGATAACACGAAGGAGCAAAGAGTTTCTCGTTTGCTACCGTGTACTTCTAATCTTGTGAAATTACTTTTAATCTATGGAGGAAAAGACATTTTAGGAATATGACATGTTACCATTGCGAGTGAGTAAATTTGATATTTTTTTTGTACATGTTTAAATTTGTTAGAGACAAGTTGAAATAGAAAAGTCCTCTGAGAATACTTTCCCCATTTGCACTACATTAAACATTTGTATTACGGAAACTTGTATTACGGGTACATTAATCTCTGTATGTATTTTGCACGCCACTTTGGGATCCAATTTTTTTTCTGCATCTCGTCGAAATTCAGCTGGAACCTCCTGATTCTTTCTAAAACATCGAATGGGCCAGTTCCATGAATCGGCTGTGGGCGATGCGTATCCCAGCACCCACCAATCAAGTATCCCCGCTCTTTCACCAAAATCTCCCGTTTCCCTCTAATCTGAGTCGCGCAAAGGTGACACTCCCCCGGCCGTGGGAGGCGTTAGGTACAGCGTAGAGAGTTTGGCGTCGGTGTGGATTAGCAAAAGAGAGGGATGTTTGAGTGAGGGTATTTTCAAAGGGGGAAGACGAATATTTAATTAAAGGGATTGAAAATGCAATCCTGGATCCGGTAAAAGGATGTCGTAAGGGGATCGGGTGTTCGTCGGTCGGTGAATTCGCTTAAGAAATGGCGTCTTAGCAGTGCCGCAGTCTGCCTCGCCCATCTCCTCCAACCCCATTCCCGCCCCTCTTCTAATTTTAATTTTAATCTCTTTGATGGCGTGGTGGGTGTCGTGGATAAGGTAAAGCCTCCCCTTTTCCCAGAGACTGATTGTACTTTTTTTCAATTCGACGGAAAAAATATGGCGTCTTGTTCTTGCTCTCAACTCTTCGCCATAATTTCTTCCATGCTTTATGACTTCTCTTCCTACCCTTTATGAGCAATTATTGCGTCTTTGACGGGGATAATTACCGATATTTTTGGCGATAACATAAGGTTTTAACGTAATGACGTAATGTAATTTCAGGAAAAAGATTAAATGAACAGTTTCAATATTTCACAATTTCATTAATGAAGATATTTTGCAACAGTATAACAGTCACTCGCCTGGAATGTGTCTCAAACTCATAACTCTTGTTATCACAAGTGCTATTATCGGTCAATCCACCCAGGCGCCCTTTTATTCTCACGGGCGCAATTTTTAGGAGTCTGGGATCGAATCATTGTCCTGAATGACTTTTTCACCTAACTGTGAGGTATCTGAATGTGTACGAGGGAATCATTTAAAGTTACTACGCGGACAATAACGTAATCATTAGAAAAACGTAAATTTCAACAAGCGTAAAAATGAAACTATATCATTTTCCTTATCCCGTCAGTTTCCTTGTGTCCTCATTTCTCTTCCTTTCTCCACCAAAACTCATTCCTCAAATTCCCTTTATTTCTCTTCCCTCATATCCTGTATATTCGAATCTCCAATGCCAATTGCAACTCTCTTATTATTGAAGGTGGTTTTTTATTCTAAAACTTAAGCGATAAAAATGTCGATGCATCAAGACATAAGTTGTCTATCAAATTTTATGCATTTTTACGTAGGAAATTGCAAATATCTACATATTATATTTACAGGAAATACTTTTCCGTGGTAGTGATATTATGTGAGATTATTGCCGGCAATTAAAGTCTGACGGGATAGTTAATTAGTTTGGACGACGTATGATATCTTATGTCTCCCTACTTGGTTTTCAAAGTGTCGATGCGATATTCGTTTTTCAGTAATGCTTTTAAAGAATATTACGCTCTCATTGTTTTTTGCTTCAGCCATCTTAAAGTTCCCCATCATAGTCTCTTAGGAGGATAAGGAAGTGAGGTTTTACAAAGAAACTCCTACCATTCTCGGCGCCAATGACCTTAATCTTCGGTCGCCTCCCCAAATATTCAATCCAATCCTATCATTCCCTAAGTTCAAACACAATGCTTGATCATGATAAGCTGGTTCAACCCATGAATGATAAAAATGACTCTTAATTTTCACTGTGGCAAGTACAAGTGATAAACGTTTCAACAAAATAACAAATCTCAAAGTTACCGGTTTTTCTGTATTATATTTAATAGTAAACGGTGTTACGTGCGAAATAACTTGAAACGCGGGTAAAAATAAAAAAATTTTCCTCACAATACCGTGAATGTCGTGTCCGCAAAAAACTCTTAATGAACTCGGCGGTTGGATTTGAATTCGTCGACTTGGCAAATCGAAAACTTAAGCGCACGCGACCGTCCTATATGTTGAAAAGCGATTTGCCACGCTGGATTCCCAAATTGAAATTCTAAAGAAATGATGAGCTTTGCCTGTTTTGGCTCGTGATTTTCCGTTATTATATCCAAGATCTAAAGAAACGTTCTGCCGACTTGTGTTACTACGTTTTGTTATCTCGATGGATACTTTCAAGATAATTACTCACGAGAAAATGTACTGTGAATTCATTTATGCTGTTTTTTCAATTCTTCAGCATTCATCGCGTTAAAGATGCAAGCTGTTATAACTTACCTCCACCTCCCATTTCCTCGCTATGTTGCTAAACTGGACCTCTTAACTTTTATGTATAGGAAAATACTGTAAACATGACATAAATACAAGATAAATTCGAGGTAATAACTTTTCTACCATTGACAACAGATGTGAAATTTTAGGCGAAAATAATTGAATAAACATAGAACTCTAAATTATCGAATAGCACGTACAATAATTAGACCATTATGTATTAAATCTTGAATGCTATCAAACTCTCAGCATTTGGGTATTAATCCCCAAACATTGGGCTTTGATTTTCGGGAGTAAAAAATAATACGATTTCGTATTTTCACATGAAAAAAACTCTAATAGGGTAAAAATGACTGTTCTTATTACCAATTGACTTAAAACAAGCGTTATTCTCACGTCCTGTTCAAAAAAGTAAATCTAGCTATATCTGACACATAAATCTGAAAATCATTTCATCATCTTACTGCCCTTATTCAGAAAAGTCTATTTGAAAGGAATTATACTTTTGGTAATTACAAAAGGGACAACTAAAATTTGCAAAACCATTGAAATAATGACTATCATGTAGATAGACAGACAAACAGATACTTTGAGAGACTAATATAGCTAATCAAACAGTCTTTTGCTTGGCACGAAAATTGAGCAACTTAAGTATAAGTTTGAAGCGTGAGAAAAAGCGAACTAGGTACGTAGTTGGTACTGCCTGTGCCATACTGCGCGAAAAATAATTCCCCTGCTATTAGGCTACCACCACGATACTGAGCAATTATTCTCGATAGTATAATTAGATTTAGTTATGATTTTCTCCCAGTACAGTTTTGTTGCGACGTATTCATCATAAAAGAAATGCTTGCGATATTCCAATTTAAAAATAAGATTTGAATGCATGATCGGGTCAGAAATACATTGAAACCGGCGGCGCATTAAAAATACCTTGAAGAAATAGAGAATTACAAAGAATTCCATCTGTCAAGGTTGGCTATAGTTTGTTGGACTTATGAAAAATCCCTATCTTCTGCCGGAGTGCAGAGTTTCTCAATTTTTTCGAATTTAAAACGGTGAGTTGACACATGCCTTGAACCCGTATTCAACAAAATTGGAAAATGCAAGTTGTTTGATTACAGTACCGTGAAGTTTAAGGTTCCGTATTAGCAAGAAAATGAGCCTAAACACGAAACAGTAGCGTTTCCTGGACATAACTCAACTTGCCTTCACAAATTTTATACAAGATATGTCTTGGCTTCGCAGGGGCATTCCAGAAGTAAAGGCCATGATACTGCTACAATCTGACGCCGAGAGTAATCTTCCTCAAATGCCACATCACTTGAATTTATGAATGCTGGAGTTTCTGAGTTTCATGAGAGGGATACGAACATCCAGCCGTAACACGCGATACCAGTTTCCATTGGGCATAGAATAATTTAACCCGCTCAAATTCTAATAAATATTAGCGTGTGTCCCGCGATTCTATACCTCAGCAAGCCATCATCCAGCATCAATCTGCAACTTGAACGGGAGCACTTTCTTTAAACTTATTTTAAACAAAAAAATAGTGCATTACTTGAGTGTATAGAGTGTTAGTAGAAAGCAAACTTTGTGTAAGGTCGCTAAACAGTTTCCTAATGATTCTTTGAACTATGCAAGGAACCAAAATATTTAAATCTTTTACAGTTGATCCTATGAATAAAAAGATATATGTGGTATTTGAGGTACCGTAAAATTCCGTGAATTTGGTCACCTAGTGTCTATGATTAAGATTTAGTTGATTGGAGGAAAACTGAATTCGCGCTTATTTTAGCGCATGCTATTTAGGTAGTCCGAGCGAGATTGTTCCCTAGTCATAATTGAGACCATATTCAATTATACATTTTAATTTCACCCGCTGTAAGAAACATGACTTACATGTTGCATTATTAATGGTGCAATAATATAGTTTTATATGACAGAAATGGTAAGAAAGTAAATAAAAATATCGGCATAAGTCTTCAGTATGATTACATTTTTTCGCGCAGTGCGTTTGTAACTCCTTCAAAACTGAATACTTTTTTTGTTGCCCAAGAACTTATTGCAGTGACAATAAGATTAATTTTCAAAAATAGCTGATAAAACACACTAAGTACGTACTGTTGATTATTTTACGGCTTCTAAGTGTTACAAATTCCTCCTTTTGTAAATAATGTCTCTTTAGAGTGCATGAACGTGCCATTTTCCATGTAAAAGGGCTGGTATAGTTTTTGGCACATAACTACGAAGGTTATGTGGTAAGGGGTTGAATTTTTGGTGTAATTAGAATGGTGAAATATTTTTCTTTTAAATGAGACCAAATTCATTGATTCTAGATAAAATGATATTTGGCGCAAACTACCTTAAGTAAAAGAGGCACTGTAAGAAGAGCATAGTAATTGTTATATTGTTCTCATGCTTAATTATGGTATTTCCCAGTACTTTTTGCGATCAGAACCATAGGAAAATGTTTTAGAAATTAAAGAATTTTAAGATCAATTAACGGCCGCAGAATTATTGCTGATATTCTTTTTTATACCTTTAAGGGACTATTTCATCAATTTAATCATTTTACTACATTGAGATGAATTAAGCAGAAAAATATCTATAACATAAAATTTTCTAGTAACATTTACTATTATGTTTTTCTTAAAAAAAATTGGCAGGTGTGCGGCCACCGCCTTTCACCTCGAATCACGTTTGTGCTCAGTGCCAGTAGTTATTCAAGACTGAAAAAAATGAATTGAACAGTTTTGATGGTTTGTACTTCAATCAACTAAGTCGACCAGTTTCACATTCTTGTGATAGCTTCAAAAACTCAGAGCCTAAATTTTATTGATTTCATTTATTAAACAGCTTCAAAAGCGCTGAAGAATTTTATCGTGAATTTCCTTCAATAGATTCAAAATTGTTGATTAATAAACTCCCTGTCTTGATATTGATTACTTGATATCTTTTCTAAGATTAGTTAAGATAAAGACTTGTGTAAATACTTAGTTTGTTTTTCCATATTTTTAAATAAAAAATAATCATGATGAATAATTTATATTTGTTACGTGCATTCGATGCAAAATATGAAATGGCAATTAGTGACTCACTTCCACCACTGAGCAAAATAATACGAGAAAATGATCATAGAAATGTTTAACGGATTTACATTTTCATTTTTTGCTTTATTTAAATATTGGTGACATATTCCATTGAATGTTTTGTCTTAGATAGTAATGATGTATACATTTTATCGACTCAAGTTCCAAAATCTAAGTATACAAAAGGAGAAAGTCTTGTCGGAAATGGCAAAATATTTGCATTTTTTCGATATACATTTTCTTACCAATGCGTAGGTTAAAAATTAATAACAGCTTATTTGCGTTGTACACTTACTCCATGCCTCACGAGTTCACTGTCTTATTATCTGCATTGTTATCGACTTTAAATAACTTTTAGAATTCCGAATAACTCAACAATTATTTATGCCATCGATTACGATATCTTCAGGGAGGTCAGAAGAATTAACCCGGCAGATGGTCATTTATGATACATGATCAGCATAGCATTGAGCAAGCATGGTTTTATGGGTTTTTTCATATAACTCGCCCTGTGTATGAGGAAAAACTAATAAAATGTCATTACATGCATTTCACAGCCAAATTTGCTTAAAATATGACTCGAGGAAGCTTTAAAGATATAGATTATTTGCGGTTCCTTCATGTTAACTTTTTTCAACCTTTTATATGAAAATATATGCAGTAATTTTCATTCCTTTTAATTGGAATATACTTATTTTAGTGCTGCTGAATAAAAAATTTAAAATAATGCTAACTATCAATATTAAAGACGTTCTCATACGGAGCTCAATGCGTTTTTCCCCTTTTTTCACTGATTGTTTCGAAATATCGCACATAATTTACTTAATAGCGGATCCTAACATGCATGAACAATGTGGGTGTGATATTTTGGACAACCAATTTGGCTTCAAATGGACGAAAATGAACATATAATTCTTATTGGCAGCTAAGCGGTCTTAAAGATCGATTTACACGATTATGCAAATAATGCATGATGATACGTATTCTTATGCTAACTTTATCGAGCAATCATTAACCTTATGAACTGTTTCGATGCGATTTCTGTAATTCAATTGAGTGTCTATAGATAGGGAATGATTGCTAACCTTTGGTTCATCTGAATTTCAAATCATTCCATTTTGTTTTGTACCGAGTAAGTGGTGGTTCTATAAATACAATTTTGGCTTTTTATTGATATTTTATCAAGTGATTGGTGGGTCTATAAGTACATTTTTTCATCTCAAACACACTATATCATTGAAATATAAGGGATGATACTCATTACATGCGACCTTGTTTCGTTTATATCCTTGAAAAATTGATACGAATTATATTTTGCCTGCTTTATTACTTGACAGTCGGTTTTGTCGTAAATTTAAGCATCTTGTAAGGAGAAATAGATTGCGGGCATACGAAGCTGACATATTTCCAGCCATTATGAATTGTCCTGTCCAATTTCCACCCCCTGATATATGGGAAATAGCAGCACGCCCATCGTATAGGAAGGAGTAAATGAAGTTACTGTGCGCCATAAGTAATCATAGGAGTGAATGGAGGGAGTAATTAGTTTTGTTTGAAGTGCAGCTCTTTCATCTCATGACTGGCATGAATATCGAGAAAAGTGTGTAATAATGTGTACTCCAGACTTTGGCATTCATCTGCATACCTCATTCATATAATTTTCTCGTACCTACTGAACTGCGTGAAACACGTTTGTATCGCTTACTCAACCTGTCATGTATGAGTTTTTGATGCCTGTTTAGTACTTTCTCTTAATTGGGAATTGATTATTTGCTGGCAATATTAGGCGACGTGTTGTTAAGAGAGAAGTTTAATCCAGCGCACCCTGATAATTAATAGTGGTCGATTATGTACTGATAATAGACATGGACTATTTCCTGAAACAAAAGCATAATCATCTTATTCTATGCATAAAATTAATGCTCCAAATACTCTAAAATGTAAAAAATTAAGTTATTGAGAATCGCGTCTCATGTTTATAATTTTCTTAAATGATCCCGCTTCAAATTTCTCCAAATATTTAGGAATGGGCCAGGATTTTAATTGTCATTGCCGTGATATATTTATTGTTCTGATGGGACAAAGGGCAAAGACTACTTCATTTAAATTTACATACAATTGTGTTGCTAGAAGTCATTCGCAGAAAACTAACCTAAATGTAATAGGTATGAAAAATTTTTACCGTACACATCATTGACAAAGGTTTTATAAATTATTCTTATTAAGAACCACACAAAAATATTCAGCTTACTGTATTAATTAAATACGGTTTATGCCATCTTCTAACGTATTTACGTACATAAATAAATCATTATTGGTGGCATCCCTCTTCATTTCAAGTCTCTATTTATTTGTGATAGTAATTGTCTTTTCAATTGATAAATGTTAGTCTAAACAAAAGCATAGAATTACGAGCAAAATTTGTGAATATAGCAGTCGATTCCTAAGCCTTTTTGCTATTATTCACGTAAATAACTGCGTCGACTAATATCAGGCCTTTCGGATTACTTGACAATCGTTTATGTCATCGACGTAAACGTCTACACAAAGGTATAAGATTGCGGACATGCAACTCCTCTTGATTTGTCGAGTCGCCAATAAAACTGTGCACCACTTTGCGTCCTCCTCCATGGTATTTTGGTAATCGCTGGTCGCCCAGCGTGAAGGGAGACGAGTGTAATAACACAGCCACGCGACGAATGTAATCACAGCGCGCGACAGTTGACGAGACTTGCGTGATAGAGGGACCACTCCGTCGAAACCCAAATTGTATTCCCCGAGTTTTCCACGGAGAGAAGACGGCGCAGCTCAAAGGGGAAAGGAGGAGAGATCCCTCCTAATCGCTTTGCCATTCCGAGTTTTGCCTCGGCAACACGAAACAGGTCGGTTAAGCCATGACGGAAGAGTGGAAATAGTCCTGAGGAAAAAAAGATAAAAATAAGAAAAGCCAGGATCGAAGACCTGCGGTAGTGTGCTGGACGTAGTAATACAACCACCTCCCCGTATGGATAAGAGAAGTCCAAAATAAAGAAGAAGAAGACGTGGGTTATTTCCCCCTTGCGGTTCAAACAAACCAATCCGGTTCCATTTGCCCTAATGGATCCTTCATTTTAGCCAAGGATAAATGTACATATATATCCGAGCATGTGTTTGTATGAATACATCATTATTTTTATAACTCTCTCTCCTTACTATCCCACTCAGTTGCTTATACTTCGCCTCAATAGCCAGATTGCTTCTTCCAACACATGAGTAGTTTTGTGCCTATATTATCATAAGTTTTGGAGTATTTTGCTTGTAAGTTCCTCTTTTTCGTATTTTATATATTTACAAATCAATAGTTGTGACTTTATGCTCGAGTAATTCACCAATTTTAGTGATAAATCGACGGACATTTCTCAGTGAGGCAGTGCAGTGTTTTAACATTATGAAACATTGAAACATTAGGTTACCTGCCGTCATTACGGATATTGGCTTCATGCATCCGTATACTCTTTTCTACTAACAGATAATGAAATGTCAGTACAAAATTGGTGGTATTTAGTGCAGTTGTCATAATATTCCACACATTTTTCTTTGCTATTCTTCGTTGTTATCTCATACATTAAACTGTTTATTTCGATATTGCCCCGGGTTTGGGGTATTGAGTTCAGCCTATCCGTCAAGTCTTTGGGTGCAGGTTCGCCTAGGAGTTTGTTCCCATTCCAGGGTATGGTATGGCGTGGTCCTAAGCATAATCATTATAAAGTGGTTATCATTAAGAAAAAATTACTAATGTATTGATGAGTCATTTGCGTCATTGAATGCCTCCATCAAGTATGTTTCATCTTTTCCCCGGATTTTTTACTAAATTTAATTTCTACTCAAATGTTACTAAGTTTCTTTATTTGACTCCTTTATTCAGATGCTCAATAACATTTTAAAGTCTCTATCGTTTGTGTGGAGTTTAGGTAGATTTTAAGAGCCCAAAACCTAAAGCGTTTTGTCGGTCTCTTTTCTCGAATCATCCTAGGCGTATGGCCATCGAAACATCTTTTTTTATTATCTGTGTATAAAGTTTTCATTGTGTTAAAATTATTGATGACCTCTAGGTTTTCCCTTTTAAGTTAATATCATCTAAATAAATCAATTTCTTTCGCAGCTCAATAGCAATTCTTTTGCCTGTAGTTAAAAAGAGCTTGAAAATATATGCAAAAACTAATCACTAGTAGTGGTGCATAGTCTTAGAATAGGAAGGGGTATCTGTGGGTATGATAAAAAAGTGTGCTCGTGTATTCATGCATGAACTCGGACGACGCGCTGCCTGCTTTCGGAAAAATCAAGTTGGCAGTGTTGGAGGTTTCGTTCGTAGGGTACAGAAGAGAGGTTAGGGGTGGAAGAGGGAGAGGAGGGGTAAGCAGAGGCAAGGAATATATGAAATAAAAAGAGCTTTTTGCCTGGAAAACTGTCGAGAGAAATCGGCCCAGACTTGAGGGACGTATGAGAAATTGCGATAACCGGGAATGAGGGAGAGAGAGAGAGGGAGAGGTTAAGGATAAGCTGGGGAGGTGGTAGAGGGTGGTCGAATCTCTCATCCCCTCTACCTTCCCGTATCCTGTGCGAGTAAGGTAAACGAAGAAGTGGTGGAGGGGGTTGACGGTGTGGGGAATTCATGGGAGAGGGGTATGACTGTAAGGGTAGGAAGTGGGAGGATGTTTTGAGATGATGCAAATGGCATGGGTGGTTTGGTAGGGGGTAAGTTAGAAAATTTCCGTCGCCATCAAAGAGCCAGGAACGTTTTTCACGCGAAAAGAAAATGATAAAACTGGTCGGGGCAATGGGGAAAATATACAGTTCCAACCCAGCAAGAGGAAGAAGTAGCAGGAGGAGAAACTTCTGACTCAGGGGAATGTATAAATGTGTACGTCTGTCCATGTACATATATATACGTGTTTAAGACGGAAGAGGTATGCCGCCCGGAGCTCATATTTCACGTTGCCAAGAGACGCCGTGTCGTGGGACGCTGGAGGATGAGCGAGGCAGAGAAGGTGTGAGGTAAGGGCTTGCTGGTGTTGGGATGATATCAAGAGGAGAGTAGGTCTCAGGTGAGGCCCTAAAACAGGAAGTAGGTGGAGGAGGCCTATCTCCTTTTCGAAGTGACGCTCCAACCTCCCCCTCTACCATGTCATATTGTTAACATCTGCATTTTTCTGCTATCACATTTGATTTGGTACCCATTAGGTCCTTGCTAAGGATGGGCGCCTCTCCTTTAATCCTTGAAAGCCGGAAAATCGCGTGCATTGCTCCTTGTTGTATCCGAAAATTCTCCTTGACATTGGTGTAATGTCTCAATGTTATAATGCTTTGTTGGCATAAAAGATCGCGTCATGATGCATAAAACTGAAGCTACTGTAGTTCGAAAAATGAGGCACGCTTTTTAAAAATCACATCCATTTGCTTTTTTATTGCTCAATCATCGCGATGCCGCGACAGTTCCGTGGCTAATAACTATTGATTTGGCGTTTTATTGGCACGAAAGATACATTGAAAATAGCCAATTGTATATTTTAATGTTTTAGTATTCGCTCATGCTCTTGTATCTTATGATCTCTCCCTCTTCTATTCATGATATTAGCCGTAATTTTAAGCAGTCAAAAAATTTACGTGATCGCTGACCAAAAGTTTAGCTTTTGCAAAGATAGACTAAGTTTTGTTTTGTTGACATGGTCGAAGTATTGTCCAGTCTTTTTATGGACTACCTCCTTAAAAAACTGTTCTACAATGACCATAGTGAGCCTAGCGACAAAGTTAACAAATTTCACCATTTAGTTCTAGTGGTTTAGGGATTCCGATCGAAGGTGCTGATGTCTTAAGCGGCTAATAAGGGATAGTTACGCAATTCCTAAAAACAGAAGTCTTCTCTTCCTAAAATTGCTCAAAACGGCATATTTCTGTCTAGAGAAGCCGTTTAAATTTATCATCGTTATGTCAAATAAATATTTATAACTTCAACAATCATTGTAGTGGTCAAATGCTATTTTGAATTTTGAAATGAGAAACAAGATTTATGCCATATTGGATACTTGATCAAGTTAGTATGCAGTACAAGGATAAAGACTGATAAGGAAATCTCCACCGAAGGGAATGTTTTGCATCACCTAGGAGAAACCTTTATCTCCCTTTTGTGTATTTTCCATAAATATTACATAAAAGGTTCTGCTGAGTCCCTAAGTTGTATGATTTTCTTGATATCTGAATGCCTCTTAGGACGTTTCTTGAGTCAGTCTTTTTAAAAATTCACCTTCTCATCTCTAAATCAAGATCTGGATGACTTTCTTGACTATTCGGTCCCTAGTACTACTAGAGCCGCCAAGGATTTCTACGTTATCTGTTTATGTGAAGTAGTACAGCCTTCTTGCGTGCGCTTCCTCTCGGAAATCTTGGTATTCTGCTTGATTTTTCAAAATTGGAATACTGTGCCAACCCGGAAGTAATGCTTTGTTATTTTGGAGCGGACTTTTAAGCATTCGTGGCCACGAAATCGCATATTTGGTGCTTCACTTTTCCGTCAGAACCCTCACATATCTTGTGCGTCTCCAGTGGCTTTTCTCTCCAGACCGCGGGGTCAAGGCATGAGTGGGTAAAATCGGCCAACACGCTATCACAACGCTCCGCTCTTTTTTTAGTAAGGGGAATATAAATATCGTCATGAAGCGGGACAAGATTGTAAGCCCTTGCGGAAGGAACACGCTAGAACATGTTCCAGAACCTCGTCTGCTCCTCCTCCGCAAGGTTTTGGCCAACTCTCTCGTACTCTTTGTGTACGTGAGGGTAGATAATTATATTTAACATTTCTCCGCTCTCTTGCGGAAATAAGGGGTACTAAAAAAATAATTGCTCAGCAAGTGGAAAAAACGTCACGTAGCCGGTGAGAAAAGAGTTTCTGCACGCCCATTGGAAACAGCTGGAAGTACAAAAGGATTTTTCTATTTTCTTAAATAAAAGGTCGTAAGATGTTCTTTTTCCCGTTAAAATAATTGCTATATGCTGTTCAGTTGTCTGCTTTTAACTTTTGGTGTTGGCGTCTTCTAATTATCATATACATATACTTTTTTATGCATAAAAATTTCATACAGATAAATTTTTAGAGCTCAAGCCCATGTATTTTTGTGTACTCTCTCGGGATCGCATTATCACATTCAACTCTTTTGCAGTGTGCGCAATAAGGATTTTATCGGCTTCATATTTCAAATGGATAATACTTTTATTTTGTAGGTTAACTAAGTCAAAGTTTATCATTCAAATTTGTAAATGGGTCTTTTCAATCACCAGAATATAAGTGGAGCGAGCTGGTCTCTATGCCTCAGTCTAGTGTTTGCTTGATAGGTTTGTGTGGAAGTTTTTTACCCAATTTAATCCATGCTCTTATATTATCCATGCATTGATTCATATGTTTTAAAAGCTTCTTAGGTACACAAAATTTGGCCAAAGGTCTGATTTTAATTGTCTTAATTAAACTATCACATACCTTTTAAATGTCAATGAAGAGATATTCCTCTTGAATAAATATTTTCCGAAAATGGAGTACCTTGATTTTCACATAGTACAGATCACTGGGCCTGATCATATACAAGTATATTTTCGCGTGTATAGGTATGGAATATTCAATTCGGAAGTTATAATCAATTCCCTTCCTTCCAATCCCCATTATTTGATGTGTGTGTGTGTGTTGTTGCGTGTCTTTTACAATATAACTAAATAAAAGTATCCCCGTAATCATAGTAGAAAAAGACCGTTCTCCTTCTGAATCGGCCCTTGGTATTTCTTGTATTCTCAGGTTAAAAGATGAAGGGAATGAATTGGGGTGCGCATGTTTTGACTTAATAACCTTGTATACCAAATAATGGTGTTATTCTATGCTTTTAGAAAATGAGTTTTATTGGGAAAATCTGTTTCAAAGTAGTTTATTGTATGCCAATGCTATAATTAGCGTTGGGACCGCGAGATGTACCGTTGATGAGTAATACGTATATCTCGTCACGTTAATCTCCATTCGTGGGGTAAATCGTAAGAGAAGAGGAGTAGGGAACAGGGCGTGAGTGTCTCTTTCACTTTTGGTGTTATCTTAGGAGGAATTTCATAATTTTTTATTCCTTTTGCTGCATCGGTGGATTTGGGAAGCTAAAATAACTATTGAGAAATTTCTCGTTTGCCAAGAAAATAGCTTACATTTTAAGTACATTAGTGATATTTGGTTAAAACAGCGAGCATTTGGATGAACTATGGGCATTCTCTTTGGCCGTAAGACTAAGTGATAAATGAGCGTTCCTTCATCGTTTTTGCTTAGGAAACAAAATTACTCTGTCCAGAGCGTATTGAAAATTTCTTTTGGTGTCTACCCTTTTCCTTAGGTGAACCCGGTAGAGAATTTTGACACAGTACGTTTGGTGTACATTTAACATTATATGTGGACCCCAGAAGTCAAGGGGTCTAAGTGACAAAAAAAAGTTAGGTACAGGAATGGGATGTGAAAATATAAATCTCTTAGGTGGTAAAGGGATCCAAGTGATTTTCTTGATAAGTGATGCTATCTAGGGTAATGTCTCTTAACTACTTAGTGGGTTGTACCAAGCATTTTCAACTTTGACTTAAGTTTTCTCAAAACAACGTTTTTGTTACTTAGACCCCTTGACTTCTGGGGTCCTCATATATCAAGATATACCTGAATTTGACTTCAACTCCACTTACAAGTATTCTTTGATATAAATCATAGCCTGATGAGCACCATGGAAGATAAATAATGCGACTTGTCACTACTCGTTATAGTCTATTAATGTGAAATAATATTAGCAAATTAAGTATATAGAAAAATAGAGATAGAACTTTTGTGTCTATTTATTCGTAACACCATCCAAAAACGACAAATATATCCTAATCTTAATAGCATCGTTTTTCAACGGTTATTACATTTATCCGTTTCAATGAACAAATAAGATACGCAAAGGACAATATATTGACTATGGCATAAGAATCTTGTGAGTTTGTGAAAGCCTTTGCTAGAATAAAGCGTACTTCTTAGGAATACTTTTCCGTGATTTTTTTATTCACAAGCAATTATACTGCTAACTTAGCATTTTTCCCCTTTAAGATTTATCCGTGGCAGTACTGGGTGAAAAATTATTGAACTTCCATGTGAGAAATTGTCGAAATAGCTTTTAAAGTCCTATGTAAATTTATGTACGAATTTGAAATGCAATGGCATGAAATACTTCCATTCCCTCGATGTTTCTCAGGAGGCATTTAGTTTTATTCACTTTAGTTGATTTTTGACGTTAATTGGACTATTCGGGATTTTTAACTCTTTGTGTATTTATAACAGACTTGAATTACCTGAGAATACTTTTTAGGTGTTAACTGAGAATTTGTAAATGTTTAAAACTAGGTGTATGTTATAACTAAAGAGATATTTTTCTATTTTATTGACGTATGTATGATTTCGTCCTTACATTTAAACTTGCCTGATATTTTCAATGGTATCAGGCTCAACTATGTGGAAGTTGATATTCACAAATGAAAAAACGACTTCGTTTTCTTCCACTGATTTATTTTTTTGGTACAACATGTTTCGACACATAGAGGTCATTTTCAAGTCTGCCTGATATTGTCTTTGCATGTAAATTTTACTGGAAAAGATGTAGAAAAATCTTTTACTAACTCTTGTGAAGGTAACAGTTTCACTCGTAGATTGAAGGACATTAATTTCAGTCACTATTTCTCATTCAACCAAACCACCCGTGCGAGAAATTTTAATTATATTGGAATAGATATCCCGTGGGCGAAGACGGAAACGGAGTCTATTTGTCAAGCACTCGCTATAAATCCGGGATGAGTGATAAATAGAATCATTCTGGGAATCGCGCGTGGCTAACGTGAATCTTTAAATCCTCCTATTCGTTGTACTCATAAAACATTCGGAATGCACTCAATCTCTTTTCGAAATGCAGCCAGCTCTTTTTTTCTCTCTCTCCTACTCTCATTTAAGCACATTCTTAAAATTCAATAATTCCAACTGATCTCATAATCCGGGGCTCTAGCAATCAATCTGCCCGGGTGGGGAAGAGACATCCATTGGCGAAGCGGACGAATCCTGTCTGTTGAACCCCTACATTCCCCTTCGTTCTACACCCTGCACCCTGCCTCAACCCCTCAGAGGACTGTGAGGGCGTCGAGAGGGGTCGTTAAGGGCGTACCCTGGCCTACAGTCCCTTCACTCAGCCACCCCGCCCCTCAACGTGCCACCCCTCCTCCCCCCGCCTCTAAAACCTCCTTCAAGCCAGTCTCTTCTTCTTGCCGGCTCGAGAGAGAGGGACCGCTGCCTCCTTCTCAAAGACAAATTGCAAATTACTTCTATGAGAATAATCCGGGGACTCCAATTAATCAAAGCGCTAAGGGTGGCAAAACCGTTAAGCTCCGTGAAGGCGCGGTGGGAGGAGTGCGCCCGGGAAAGACTTCATTTTTTTATCTCCTCATCTTTCCCACTCCTTTTGATTGGAGATCGTCCCGTCGGGGGAGCTGCAGAGATGAGCGACGTGAAGTGGAAGTAAAGTGGGGGGGAAAAAAACAAGCGAGGCCTGCTCAGCTCAAATGTGACGTCATCTTCTTGTATGCATCATCGCCGTGTCACATTCGCTGGGTGATCATCATTTGTTTTATGCTAAGATTGGTTCGCTGAAGTCCCCCGTGTTAGCCTTGTGAAATCTGCGATGGAGCTAGGAACGAATCGAAAGAATCAGTGAGTGAGGATGGCCATTGACGTAAAGTATAAAAAAAATTCGGAAGGATGTCAGAATGATAGATTACTTTATGAATTAATCAATCAGTATAATTGGAAAGAGTACGAAGAAAATTACTGGATGTAATCGGCCTGTCTCCTGATTGAGAAATACTGAAAACGATGGCATCCGACCGTAAAATTCATGGTTAGGTCAGAGTAACTCCGTGGGCTATAGGATATTAATACTACAAAGCTTTTTAAAATAAAATTTTCATCCTTCATTGTTTACTACGTCTTTAAGATGTTGTTTACGCTGCTGTACGGTTGTATTTGCTCATCAAACTCGAAAACTTCGAAAGCCGTCAGTTACGTGAACTCACCGCTCCTGATCAAATTATAGGAAAGATTGCGTCGTTGCGGAACGATAGAGTGGTTTTGGTTGTCAAAACCGATCTTGATCAAGCTTTATCTCCTTAAATGTACTACTGATACACTGCCAATTAATATTTTACAATGTCATGTGCAGATAATCTCATGCTCCGGAGCTTTCACAGCTCCCTTGTTTCTCAAATAAGGAATTGCAATCCGATTTCAATGCGAAAGTAGTTCAGCGTTGTAATTTTTAACAATTTTCATGCCATACATATGGTTATCCTATCATTTTAATGAGATATTAGGTCAGATATTTAATTAGGCGTTGTATTACCCAAAGTTGTTTATATATAAATTGCAAACTTAAACATATTTTTCTTCCAATAGCATCATATTGAAAAAAGTACTCCTTTATCTTAACGGTTCTCTTTTCATATTTTTTCTCTCCCTTCTTGCTTATACGAGGTAACCGATGCGATTACTATTCAATCTGTATTAGTTCTTTAATTCGATCTTAAAATAGTTCTTTAAGTACCTCGTTAAGTGAATGAATTTAGTTTATTATGCGCGATGGTCGTCATGTTTTGTCTGCCTTATACATTGATTGTGACAATATAACTCTGTGACAAACCTTCCTTCACCCCTCTTAATTTGACTATAGTGTCCGTGCTCAGAACAGCCTCTATTTATGCATCTTTTAATGCATTTCTTGGTAAATATTTGTGGTCCCTAAAATTACTGGCTTACCCTCTCCCTGAGACTACCTAACAACAACCGTGCGTATCTTACAGGTTTTGGTGGATCGACTTCAAGATGTATAGATTATCTGCGAATAAAATACTCGGAAAATTATATATCCTGGAGTAATGGTGATGGCAAATGTTCGTTTTGGGTGGCCATCATTAGGTAAGACGGGTCATGATATTGCAAAATTCATTAATGTAGCGTGACTTGGTAAGTGGGTGCTGCTAATGATTGGGCGTTCATATACCCGCTACATTGGTGATCTAAGCTCTCATTACACAATAGGTGTGTTATATTATTTACCAAATCGGCTTAGAAAGGCGTTTTAGAAAGGCAAATCTGCGTATATACATATCGCAGTGTAGCTGCTGTTAGTTTTCTCTCAGTTGCTTTGATGTGATTTGAGAGGGGAGTTTGAGCGAACAAACGAATGCCAGCGATGAATTTCTCCTATCGTACTAGGATATATCGCTTCCTACTATTGCAAAGAGTTTTTATTCATCGTTGTTGTCATTCTTACTTGGGATATTTATTTAATGTATAACGGGGAAATGAGTGCAAAAATTGGAATACGTGGATTCCTTCACCTATCTCGAAAGTATCATCAAGTTGAACGGAAGATCTACAACGGACATTAAGCGAAAAATAACTTATCTAGAAGGCGTTCTTGGTAAAAACTATAGTTCCCAATGACGATAGGACTACAAAGGAATAAAATGTAGGTGAAAATATTCGCGTGGAGTAGTAGCACTCAATGGACCGGAAGCATGGGCCACTGTAAAAGAGGACCCGAGGAGCCGTCGAAACCTGGTTTTGGAGGAGGATGCTGAAAATAAAATGGACGGACAAAATAAGAAATGATGAATTGTACAGAAGAGTAGAAGAGAAGAGGACCGTATCAAACACCATAGAGAAGGGAAGAACAAGAAAGATTGGACACACACTGAGGCACAATGGGTTTTTTAAGAAAAACACTGAAGTTCATAAAGATGAAAGAGTCCTCAGAAATAAGTTCATGAACCAAATTTGGAGAAAAATACTCAGAAAGAACTAATAGGAGGTGCAAAAGTAGCATTGGAAAGTGGAGCTTGTAGGGCTGCAGTTTAACATTCTTAGGATTGATCGACCGTTTATGATGCATAACGTGGTTCTTTAGTTCCATATATTTCTGTTGTCGTTTATTCATCTAGCTCCCCTTTCTCTTAACGCTTCTAGACTTGCACCTTGCATTTACGTTTAGCTTTTAAGTGAACATCATGAAACAGCGATTCTGTGTTTGTAAAGATATAAAATGGAAACTTCTACGGCAGTAAAGAATATGAGGGCCACGTATATACAGGTAAAAAAGCTATCTTAGACATGACTTATGAAGACTGTGATTGGAACGAATGATACTATCATGAGAAAGTTTTGTAATTTAAACTCCTTACCCACTGTGAATGAAGAAATAATACTTTGTTTTCCTCATTCATTTATTTTAGTACCACCATGGTTTCGACTTTACGTCATTTTCAGGTCCTGAAGATTGCGTAAAGTCGAAAGCATGGTCTTATTATATTAAATTTATGTGGAAAACAGAGCATTACTGTTTCATTCACAATGATCAGTACATTCCACAAAGTCACGCCGGAAACAACCAACTTTACTCCTTACCCATCTTGTTCAGATCTCCTAACTTTCATTAAACTTTTACTATGGTGGCAATTGTACTTAATGCTCAAGAGTTATTACAACAATTGTGCGGTTAAGTTAGGAAATTTATAGATCCAAATGCTTTGCGTGAGACGTCATGTCTATGCCTCATCGCCGACACAAGTAAATCACGAGCTAAAACAGACGAAACTCATTCTACCTCTGGATTATCAATTAGGGAATTTGGCCTGTCAAATGGCTTTACAGCTCGAATTATGTTCGGGCGCGCGCCTGCTAAAATTTTCCATTTGCTAAGTTCGCAAATTCAAAGGAGACCAAGGCTGCGGGTTGACTGAGGGTAGGGAGTCTTCATCTACACTGTATATAGGTCCATGGTTGACTCGTACATCTGTCGGAGCGGATGATGAGCTATTTCCGAGGTCATGTTGAAATATTTATCTCGCTAAGAAGTTACTTCCCTAGTCGAGTAAGTTGTGGTTTGCTTTATTTAGCAGAGAAAGCCGGTAAGCTTGGCTATATGAGATAGCAATTTTTGTAGCCGCTCTTATTTACAACCCAATGTCGTTGAAAAATAAGCGGAGCTGAATCTTTAGAAATGCAATTAATCTGGTAAAATACTGAAGTACGTTTATAGAATACGTACAGTGATACAGTAACTATCGAGAAGAACTATTTCTCCTGACAAATGTTATTTGGAACCCGATATAGTTGAAAAATCAATGAAACTGAAAAAATGTAACTCGTTTTCATGGTAAAAAGGCACAATTATGCATTATTCCTACAACTGAAAATATATCTTGTTTTTTTTTCTTATTGGTAATTTATAGCTAGGCAAATATTAAATTTATTTAAATTAATTTTCCTAAATTTATACTTTTATTATTAATGCACAAACCATTTAGAGAAATGAAAATTTCTCACAAAATTTACTGACATTTTTTTTGTTTTACATAATTTTTTCGACGTTTTCACTTCTTGCGTAACATTTCATAAAATATCTTATTCTAGCATGACGCGTAGCTACTGCTTAACGGGTTTACACAAGAGTTCTAATCGTTGAATCCTTTTTAAAATAAAAATATCTCAATCAACATTCTTCATTGTTTGTAATCTGCTACCAGCCTTGTAGCTAAATATGGGCATTTTAGTTAAGCCGCTATTTTCTAGCTCCTACAGGAAAGACATTGATGTAGATTTAACATTTTTTTATTTTTTAGTGATGTAAATCTACTTTTACAGGAATTCTTACTTTTCATAATTTAGAAATCATAAAGTACAAATGGTGAGAAGATCTTTCTTCTTCTACCAATTCATAAATTTAGATTGATGTACATTTGTGGTTAGTGTCACCTTCTACGCGCTCTAAGAAAAGTTTACGAAGCGTGATGTAGATGCTTTGATGAAGTTAACAAACAGCGGCGGTCACATTTATTTTTTTTCATCTTGTGGTTCCCTTAGTGCGCTCTCTCCACCTCAGCGGACGCCAACTGGATCGAAACACGGAAATTGAAACCGTTTCCCTCGATTTAGCATCTCGTGTGCCTCAAGGGGGAGAACGGCCGTGAGAGACGAGACATACGAGGTACCCCCGACTTCTTTTTTCCCTCTTTCTATGCCGGAAAGACTTCTGTAGAAATACATATTCTCCTTCCCCTTTTGCTTGCACTCGAGGGTTGAAAAAAATATAAAGGAAACCGGCCGGCGAGAAAATGATTCCTGGCTCTCCAGAAACGCCCCCCACTGCAAAAACCCGATGCCCCTTTATCCTGAAAACCTTATCCCACACCCCTGCCCACTTTTTTTATCCTGAAAGGGACAGATGGGGAAGGATTCGACACCCCGTGTTAACCTCCGCTCCGCCGCAGCGTCCAGTGTGTCTCACTTCTGGTCAGTCATTTGACGCGCCGCGTGCATCCCCTGCCGGACGTCATCATAATTGATCGGCGCTGTTGCGAAGGCGGTTGAGAGTGGTTAAAGAAGAAAGGTGGTTGAAGTAATTATCATTTATGTACAGATTTCTGTGAAACTTAGCATATGTTTATTTATTTTTAATTGGTTAAGGTAAAAGTAAAATAACTTGGTGTTAAAGATATGGTTTCTAGGCAATTTAATGCAGTTTTAACTAGTAGCGTTACACATATATTTCGAGTGAATAAAGCATTGGACATATATTTAGAAATTATTAGATTCTATGCTTATATATGCTCCCATTAACGAGAAAAAATGCTTTTTTATAATGAAAATGGTTGGTAACAAATTTCAAGTCAAAATCAAATCCGCAAAAAAGTGATCACACGTATGGTTGTTGCTTGAATTTCGGATTCCGCGCCGTCAACCCTTGTAATAGCAATGCTTTGATCAAGACGAATTTTAAATAATGATTCTAACATTATTTATAACACTAAATTTATGGTTATATTCACAATATAAACAGAGGAACTGAGGTGTGTAATGGTCCATAAATATTTTTCATCTTACTTTCATTGCTATTAAAATGTGCATTCAGTGACTCGCAACTTATACCCCAGCCGACTTAGGTCGGGATGCGAGGAGCCAATTTCACATTATCCACTCCTTTGAGTATCTTGGACGCTTTTGACAAAATTATGTTCTACTGGCAATGATACTATCTACAGACGATGAAATTGTGCATATTTGCTGGGTAGACTGCTCCGAAGCAAATCTTTATCATCTCCAGTACTACTTTTGGACCAAAATGGAAGTAACTATTGAAATTGCTGGACATTAAGTGCGCAGCTGATCAAAAGGGTAGTAGGGTACAATCTGTAGTACGTAGGGCCATTTAATTATTTGAGTAGGTCGTTTTATAATTATAGTCCTCATTAAAAGACGCGTTCAGAAGCAAGAGGTAGGTGATGACGAAAACCTTTTGTAAGGTATATATACGTAAATATTACAAATTATGCTTTTCCCCAAATTTTATTTTATTAGTAAAACGCATTTCACAGACTAGCGGCGTCATGGCGTCATGTGGCAGTCCATACCAATAAAATAAAATCTGTGAAAAGGTAAATTTGTGTAGGTTGTATTCTTTCAGTATGCATACTACGAACTTCCTCGTAGTCAGTCCTGAAATTAAGGTGTATACTTAAGTGAGGTTATGAAAAAAAGACGTGAATATTCTGCTATGAATTAAAGCGTTTAACTGGGTATAAAATGTGATCTCTGAAGAAGGCAGACAGAAATAGTCTCTAGGCATTCGTGATTAGGGCGTGGAAGAGGATGGATGAGGTGCGGTGGACCCGAAAGGTGGCAAACTAGAAAGTACTCAGTATCCCAAGAAAAGGAAACTCTGGATTAGACTAATGTAGGTGGTTGGGAAGACATAATGGGTCGGTGGGTTGCCTAAGGTAGTGATAGAGGCCAGGACATGGCGTAAGCGGTAAGGGGGAAGAAATAAAATACTATCCTTCCTATCCTTCAATACAATTGTATAGAGTATTAGAGATATAGAATATTATTGATAAACTAGCTGACCCGTGCGAATATTTCGCACAGTATGCAGCTTCTTCCTGTTTCTTCCTTTTTTCTTCCTGTTCTTCCACCTGTTTCTTCCCATGGACAATTATATGTTATTTATGTTTGTGTTAAAGATACATGACGTAAACGGTAAATGGTCACACTGATTGCATTTAGAATGTAAACAATGTAACTAAACGATGTGTTAATAGATGGCGCCTCCTACAGTCTTTTAAGCACGTAACCATTGCCAACATATTAGTTGATTATATTGTCAGCAGATGGCGTTGTATCATTTTTTTAAACAAATATTTTAATTTTAAACAATTTGTCTATTTTTAATCAATATTGGGGAACATAAGCTTTAAAACGATGTTTGAAACATTAATTTTGATGAATAATTATGGGAGTTATGGCCTATCCACAAAAAAACACCTTCGAGAATTAATATATACGGATAGGGTCCTGCTTATGTTATAATCCAAAGAATTTGGGTTCGTATCCATTTAAACCTAACTAAATCGGTATGTTGCCTTAATAATAAGATTATGCACCTAATATTGCTTATTCCGTGGTTTCATCCTCTTGAACTTCGAAGTTTCGTGTCTTAAACTTTAAATATGATGCGAGCTGGTCGACGTCGACCGGTGATGTCGACGTATTGGGTCTCTTTAGTTATTGGTGAATTGTGTAGGCTGTGAATACTTAATGGCACACGTGGTTAAGTTATCAGATTATGCAGTAAGTGTCTGAATATATTATTTTGAAGACCTATTCAAGCCTTTTTTGATGAGTTACGTGTAATTAACAGATTTTCCCCATTTTCATGATCGATATCATTGCGTCCATAAAAAAACCATTGCATTTACTTTGATGACAGTCTATTAAATACAAACGTAACCTCGTCATGAATTAGCTTCTTCCTTAAATAAAATTGGTTCCTTTCCGTTTAAAAAAAATGCAGCAGCTCTCATGCTTGCGTGATCATTATTGTATAAGGAGAATATTACGAAACCTTGAGATTGCTACAAAATAATCATTAAATAGTTCTTGTCAAAGAAGTACAGTTAAAGCATTTACTATTTTATCACTTTCTAATTGTGATGCAAGGGTCGTCTTTAAAGTTTTATTCGCCTTTACTTTAGTTTCTTGCGCTGTTAAATGAGTGGTACGGATTCAGATATAGAAGTACAACCCCACTGAGATGATGTTTTATTTGGATAATTGGCTTTGTATGCTGTAAATATTACATTATTTCTCATTTACGCTTTTTCCATTACGAAAAAAATAAAATACTAAAGTTCACAGATAGAAATTACAGAAAATTTCTCACGAACCCTTCAGCCATTATATCGAATCTAAAGCTATCAAAAATCAATGAATTGGTGATGAGTGAATTTTAATCATAATTACATTAGGTACTAGCTCAGTGTAATTTTAATGTATTGTACCTTGCTAGCACGAAGACAAAATCCAGTACTAATCTATGCCAATTTTTTATAAATACCTAATATAATGCAACACGTTTTTGAGGTAGACATTTCTTTTGAAATAATCTATTGAATTAACGAATCTAGTGCCAATAAGATCCTTGAAAATAATTAAAATGTAATAAGGTTCCCTATTGCTTAATTATTTATTATTTGAAAACGAAATATGCATTATTTTTTATTTGTAATCATTCCGTTGTCATTTGAACGAGTGCTCAATATCGAGAGTCAAAGCAATTTTAACTGTATTCATATTAAGGATAACTATTGTTGCGTAAAATGAAAATGACTAATTACATTTATGAATGTGTACTTGAATATAAATCGAGTCTAATTCTGAAAGTATAATAAAAAAACAATGAATGCAATTTTGACTGTTTATCAAACAATGATGTATATGACGTGGGTATGACGCCCTTGTAACTAATTTTTGTATTAGATAGTGAAGTGAAAGCCATGTAAAACAAGGGTACTATTCCTGCGGATTTAATAATCATTACTGATTTCATATGATTGTGTAATCATTGTATCAATACTGAGACCTTACCAAAGAAATAA
Source organism: Ceriagrion tenellum (assembly GCA_963169105.1). NCBI lineage: Eukaryota > Metazoa > Arthropoda > Insecta > Odonata > Coenagrionidae > Ceriagrion > Ceriagrion tenellum. Next base: position 80,828,711 of record OY720643.1, on the reverse strand, counting down.
AAATCGGTTGCCAAAACATTTTGAGAAACTCGCTACATTTCTCCTTTTTCGTGGAAGCCCATAAAATTCTGGAACTTCAAAAGCCGTCAGTTTCATAAACTCAATATTGTGTTCAAATTAGAGGAAAGAATGCGTCATTACGGCAATGTGAACTGATTTTGGTACTCTAAAAGTAATCTTGCTCAAAAGTTACTTCCTTAAATAAACAAATGATTCAGTGCCAACCAATCTTTTACAATGTCATGTGCAGATAAGCTCATGCTTCGCAGCTATGATGGCTCCGTTTTTTCTCAAATACGGGATTGCAATCCGATTTCAATGCTAAATTGGATGGAAATCTCTGAAGGCAAAGACCTATCATATCAAATCTTGTATGTGGCTCGGCGTATAATAAATGTGCAATCATCCAATTCCCAAATATTATATATTGTCTTTAAAATCTGAATGACTATCAAATCCTAGTTTTTTCTTAGAAATGTAAAATTCGTATAAAATTGTATTATTAGCCTTTTTGAAGGATAATTCTGGAATTTGTACCTACCCACACTGTTCTGCTGTAACGATAGTTTTGGTGAAAGTCACCAATCAAGGCTGAAGTTCTAATAGCTTTCGTTTGATAGAGCCTTCGATCTTTTTATGATCATCGAATCTCGGAAGAGAAGTTCTTTCGGCCCGGAAGCTAATGGGGTTTCGCGTGTTCACTCTATTCGCGATGACGATCGTCCATTCAGCACAAATTCCGCGTCCTGCGTGGGCATTCCTTCAAATAGCTTCCCTCCTCCGGACTCTCCGATCTTCCCGACGTGATGGAAGTGTAGCACTTGTTATTTTAGCCTCCCTCCCAGTAGATATGCTCCGACGATTCCCCTCTCTCTCAATGAAGTCCTGTGTGCATTTAGTTATCTACGTAACATAAGAACATACCGTTACTCAGTACTGAAAGAGTTCATTTATACCCTTTTTAAAATTAATCATCTTCGTATTATTATCTTCTTTTGGGAACAAATTTACCGCAAGAAATCTGAAATACCTTCACAATTCACCTTCACCTTCGGTATTCACCTTCGTATTGCTACCGTTGCGCGTTGAACCCGACCGATGCGATATTTTGATAAAACTTTTTGAAAATTATTAACTGTCCTCAGACATTTTCTAAATAGTTTTAAGCTCTGTGTAAAAGTAATGAGATTCATTTGATCATGACAATTATATCTGCGATGCACTTAGATTTACTTGTATTTTTTATTAAAAAAGCGTAAATCTGCGTATCTTTTCGATTTGGGTGCAAGGTATGGGTAGTTTAATTACATAGGCGTCATCTCCATTTCTTATGAAGATAGGAAAAACCTTTATTAAACCATACAGACAATAATTAAATATCAGGGAGAATATGCACTTTTTCCGTCTCACTGTCAAAGTTTCAAATTCCACATTGAAAAGACTGAAACTTTCGAACAATGCTCTTATACTAAATGTGAACAGATCTTAAGAAAGCACTCTTAAGAATTATATCTCCTTTATACCTCTACATGAATCTCCTTCACTGTGTATCGCACTTCGTCTCCTCTTTCCTGGTGCTTCGCCGTTTTCCAATACAATCTCGTCTCTCCAATTCTCATCCACTTTTATTTCGCGAAATTTCCATTTTTTCCTCCGGCCCCGTCTCTTTGGAAGGAACTGTTTGGAGTGGCGAGGTTAAGTGGGAGCTGGGGGGGGGGGGGGGCGGAGTAGCGGGGGAAACTGTTGTGGCCGCGTAGTCAAGCCTCGGGTCTCTTCAGACGTTAGCAGATTCCGGAGTGGGCTCGGTAAAGAGGTCCGGGTTGGGAGAAAGGGTGTAACGATTTGTGTTTGGAGAGAAGGGTTACTGGGCCTCTTCTCTCGCCCTCCCCGAGGCAGTCTTGGGCGAAAGGTTTTTTTTCGGTGTTGGGACCGTAGGGGTTTTATTTTGTCAGTGGAGGGTTGAGTTTGAATGCAAAGACTGGGCTCGAGAGAGAATAACTTGAAGTGACTAGAAAAACAAGAATGGCCCCTATAATTCTCAAAATTTTTCGTTTCCAACATATTATACAATGCAAAATTAAAATAATGTATTTGGCGTAGTTACATTCTAAAAAAAATACGTTGGTGTGTTGTAACTAGCTAAATTAACTCAATAGACGTTCTCGATTCGATAACGATCCATCGGGGAGTAAAATAAGCATCAATTTCGTCGATTCAACTACATATTTAATAAGTTTTACCGAATTTTTATCACTTTGTGCCACCCTGCGATAACGATGAAAAATATCTTCGCGTTCTTTGCTTGAAATGTGATGCCACAAAGGAATGAAGAATCAATAATTTTGTGTAATCTACAGTTGGTGCTCATTTCCCTCCTTGATATTTAAAACAATGTTCTTCAATGCAGAATGAAATGCTTTCCTTATTGGAATTTCTCCATGAATAACTAAAAAAATCGCTTTATTAACTTCAAATTTTCTAGGTTTTCCGTTAAAGATTTCGACAAATTTAGCTTGGTGACGTGGTGATTGTATAGAATGCTGGGAAACACTTCGAAATCAATACACATTTATAGAAATTTTTATGTCGACTCTTATCTTAGTTTCTTGACGAAGAAAAATTCAAAACAAAACGAAAGGGGAGAAATTCTTCATCATGCCGATGTTTATGCCATCCTAATCAGGGCAGTTGACTCTTGTTGATGATCTCGAGACAATTTACCATCAACAGCCCTGATGGCGATAGAAGAACTTCTTTCAAAACACAGAAGAGTGTAAGGAGCTGACACTGCGTAAGTCTAGAATGCATTTCAAAAATGGCTACTAGAACAGGAAATATGTGAAAATTTTTGAATAAAGTTTCTTGTAAAACCTTTTTCATATTACTTATCGTCAAAAAGAATCAGATGTGGGGTAGTTTAAACTTTTTATGTTATTGGTAATTGTGATTAGATGCAAATGAAAATACGTCAAAATTTTTTAAATGAAAAACGAATGCACTTCATTTTTGTAGGTATAATGTAGAAGATTTCGCTCTTTAAACATTGATTGAACGATGTAAAATATCTTCTGTATGTTTAAAAGAATATTCGCAATATCCCATTGAAATGTGTGTATATATTATGAACTGCCGACACATTTGGAGATAAAAAATGTCCCGACAAAAATCTCTCCGCGAATCTGTTCCATTTATTATTTGAACTGAGCCAAAAATACCACGGTGTAAGTTCCTATTTTGATTCAACTAGGCGGTTGGCAAGAAAACAGAAAAACATTAACAGTTGAAAAAATGGTGTATATTGGAGCCGTAATTTGTATTTTAAGGCATGAACAAAATCCTAAATTCTAAGGAGCATATTATATATTTTAAATAAGCTCAAGAACAACCTCAATGAGAGTAACCTACAGGTAGTTGTTACTCTTTTGATATATTTTCTTCGGTGGGATATTATGTTTAAAGTGACTTCTCCTCTTGGCAACCGGAAGCCATCCGTTGCCTATCTGTTCTCGCTAGCTGTCAAGTGTCTCTATATTCCTCTTTTTTACGACCCATCTTCGGTCTATTTTCTCTCGTTATCGTGTTTCTTTAAGGACCCAATCTCGAATTCATTCTCACTTCTTTCTTTTTCTCCCTCTCTTGTGGATTCACCAACCACTTCCGGCATGTTTCTTTTTCCTTACTCAACGACCTTTTCTTCCTCCTATCGACTCTAGAACCCTCACCGCTCGTATGCATGTCCCTGCTTTTTCCTTTAAGTGGCCGCAGATGAGAGATTTTTTTGGCGATCGAAGCGATTCTGTTTTGCAGTAGGTATTCAGTTTAACGAAAGTATGCCTTCTCTACATCGCGATTTTGATGACATCTGCGAACTTTTGGCAACAGCTTGAATGCATTCGTAATGGAAAGGTCTCATTTGTTAGAGTTTGGAAATAAGGGACGGAGAAAGCAGTTGAATTTCTAATGCAGTGAACGTTAGAGCAAGTTTCTTTTTTAAAGGTGATTGAAAGAATTTAAAATTGTGTCATTGAGTCAATGAGAAGGTTGTATGAAATAAGTATTAATATGCCAACTGTATCCGCAATAGAAATTGAAATCATTTGTCTTGTGCGATATTCGCCAAGTTTTTGGAATAAGAACAATTACTTGTAAATAGGGGTTTGGGAGTGAAGGAACATTAACAGTACCTATATTTCTTAGATTGTCTGTTCTGATTCGGAGAACTGTATTCTAGGCAGTACTATGTAGTTAATCAATTTTGTTCTGTATCCAACAGTATCTTTTTTACATTCGTTAGGAAATGAACTAGCAGTCAGTATATTTTATAGGTTGTCTATTCTCATTCAGAGAACTGCAATACAGGCTGGAATTCACTCTTTCCCAATTTTGATTCTCTAGCCAACAGTAACTTGGAACATACTTTTGTTTGTAAAAGTGTCACAATTTGAGTTATGTGCATTTTAATAAGGCTTTCTCGATGTACATAATTGGCCTAAAAAGCGCCAAATGCCTCGTAATTGCACTGTTTATCATGACCGAGTGATATTTCGTTTGTTCACCAACGTCGGTAATTCAGAGTTTAGCTGCACAATCAGCCGTGGGAGAAAGTATCATTGATTTTTTGTGACAGTAATGTGTCCATATTGAACAGGCGTGAGGTTTTTTATGAAGGAAGGCACTTTTCATCCCCAATTTGGTATGCTTCTATTCGTCTCTTTGAAATTTAGATAAAACTGTCGACGGTCGCGTATTGGTTCATGAATATTGGCATTGTTGGCGCGGTATGAAAAGGATTTAAGATTAAAAAATAAATGGTTCGTATCTTTCGTTACCTTCTTTAATTCCGATAGTGGTGAATTTTGAGCCCTTTTGAGACTTTATCGGAAATCACAACTCGACAAACAGACTTCTGGCTCTATCTCTCTCTCTCCAGTTTTTATCGATTGTATGGGTTTTATTTTAACACATCATTCACGTCTTTGTTATGGCTTTGAAGTCGGCTCCTTGTGGGAATCTGCCAATTTCACGAATGGTTAAGGTTTTCTTCCGGGTAAAATCTGAAACATAAGCTTTTGTTTCTTTCTGTTTCCATTGCTATTTTGCGAGTTTGATGGTTAAATGTTGCAGCAGTTGCTTCATATGACCCGTGGTAGAGACACGTATTTCCATATGCTGTAAATACTTTGTTTTTTTTATCTGCGCCACATTATTTAACGGAAATAATTGGCGAAAATCTATTAATATGCCCGTAGGCTATTTTACACGAGGTGCAGTCTAATGCGGAGAAGCTAAGTGAAAGCTTTCATGGAATAAGAACGGACTATTTCCCTGTCTTTTGTTTATGCGTTCACGTTTCACTGCAGCACATGCCTCCTGGAAACGTAATATTCTCTGCACATCCATCCATACGACAGATTAATCAGCAAAGGGCCTCCTACTAAATGTAAGTATGAGTACCATCTTTAATACAAATAATTCCATATTTGAGGGCTATTTAAAAGAAAATTTATGAAGAAGAATGTCTTTATCGGTTTAAAGCGAACAGGCATAATTTAGATGTGCTGCGATTTTGTATATTAACATGTTTTACTGAACAATTAATGGCCTAGGAGTTTAAACAATAAAATGACTTATATGAAAAGTTTACTCATTCAATTTTCAGTCAATATCAATACGTTTCTTTTTTATTTGATATCATTAGCCTGAAGCCTTATGTCGTTATTCTAATAAGACCTTATGTGATCCTATGTATTTACATTCTGAGCCGTCAAATCACAAACCGTTCATTACCTTGCATTGCAGTGATTTTACAGAATTAGTATTCAAATACTTTTAATTAACGACGAGCTAGTCCCGTGAACGAACTGTTTCCTGACGTATTCATTAATTTATAAATAATTCAACACCTTCTGGGATTATAGGGAAATGGGAATACCTGAGGCGAAATGGACAACATGACTTTGGGTTTGCTGTGTAATAGGGGAAAAAAAGAGTTAGTAGGATAGATTAGACAGATATTCGCTGCTGAGGATGGAAATTGCATTGGGATGTATGTGTCTGCGACGAAGGGCGATTTGAAAGGGATTATTTTCTCCTGACCGTTACTGTAATAGGTTGTCTACTCATTCAATAAATGTGTTGTTCACTGCAATATAACATTTAAGTTATAGGTTTACAGTATTCATTGTGTAATGTTTTCTTCCAACTTTAAATTTTGGTATATTAAGTCCCATCTCATGCTCTCTAAGAATGCAGGAGAAAAGAAATAGAATATGTGTGAAATTATTTTCCAATGTTCTTCTTATGTACCTTTTCTGTGTTTTTAGAATTGAAAACCCTAATGAAAGAATATTGCATTCCTATGATTGGATGAGAAGGGGAGGACTCAATCAGTTTATTGTGAAATGGTATCCCAATGATTAGCGGTCCGAGCAAGGGCTCCCCTCATCGTGATTACTATTATTTAATCTCGCGGGCGGTATTCGTAAATTGGGAGAAAGCTAATTTTGATTAAGCGGTAGGGGTATGAGGAACCGTTGGCTGTGGGAATCTGAGGGTAGGGGAAATGGCATTCCAGGGAAAAAAATAATAAAAATCTCGGGGCCAGAATTGAAAGAGCGGACCGGATATTGAAATCTGAAGATCTCCGAGCGAGAAGAAACCGAAGGTCTTATAATTTCGAAAGGAGAAGAATATCTCGCCATCTTTTTCTAATTTCCTCTTCTCCCAGTAACGAAGGCGATTTTCCTCCAAGCCAAAACTAGATCCTTCTTAATCTTCCCACTGATTCCATCCCTAAGATCGCACACGATAACCCATTGGCCCTTCGTGGTCAAAACTGTTTTGAAAAGACGTTTGCAACTACTAACTAGTATAGGTTTTCTGGTTGCCTCTTAAGTAATACCTGCGGTTACGAAACTTCAAAGAACAAAATGAGCCTCAGCAAACTCAGCATCATTGAATAAAACGCGGCCAGCGATGAGAAAAAAATCAAATTTCAGCACTTAGAAAATACGTACTTCACAGTTATTTGGTGCATCGATCCTTCTTATTGAAGTGTCTTGCTAATCTTACAAGAATGAGCAACTCAAATGAATGAATAAATTTTGAACTAGACCTAAAATTCAATTAAAAATAGCAACTCTTTCCGTTTTATGAAATATGTGAGAAAAAAGTATATGGTAATAGCGCTTGAAGAAATAGTCAACTTTCATATTCACTGAGAATTATTTGAAATTTTGGGGTTTTTAAAATCATTAACGATTGCTTACGTTTTCCCTGACGCGAATTCAATTGTTAGCTGCTCCTTGCGTATTTTTGAGCATTAAAATGTGTTTGCGTATTGTTCTCATATGCTGTTCTTTATCGGAAACATAAAATGATTTACTAGACTCGACTATAGCGTGAGATCCGCATGATTGGTATATCTGCCGTGTTCTTTCGTGTCCTTTATGGTTAACGTTGCCACAACGAAGGCTACTGCATTGCTTTGACACCTTTACTGATGGAAAAGTTAAGCAAAAGATCGGGAATAATAAAAATGTTCTTAAAACCCAGGTATTGTCACTATAAACTGATTCAAACGTATCTCCTTGACTTCACACCTCTTTCCTCGTACACAAAGGAAAAGAGTCAGGCACGAGACCAGTTTTGGTTATTATTTGACGAGGCTTAAATTAAAGTTACAGCTATTTCAGGAACAATTTATGACTTGCGCTTGTACGTAAAATTTGGCGTGTTACTCAGAAATTCTCATAGATGTGTAAATATATATTTTTTGCAAAATAATTCTCTTTAGTAATTAACACTTTTTTAATATATCGAATACCATCAGATATAAAGCTCGTGATAAATTACCAGCTCAGAGAGTTTATTTCCATTTACAAAGGCCCATATTAAGTTCCAGAGCTCCTGATTCAATAGATAGATATTGAAAATATTCACAGATATCAAAGAATTTTATAACAAATATGTAATTTTTCTTCACTAATCGAAGAATATTTTTTATTAATGTTACAATGGCTGGAAAACGCCCCTCAAAAGTTCAAAAATTTAAGAGAGCTCTCGTAAAACTTGCACATTTTCCCTCACGTCATGGTGATATTTTTGGTCCCTAAGGTGCTGGCCGATAGTCATTGCTAATGTGCCATCGCTTCCATTTTTAAAAAAGCGTAAAAATTGTTTAAAACTGCATGTTTTAATATTGAAATTTGTTCCATTAGGATTATTCTTCACAACTCGTGATAAAATATTGGAATAACATTCCTCGTACCCATGTTGACTATTTAGTTCATTCAGTTAAAATATTTTTCTAGTATCTATAAGTATCCACTAGTGCTTTATGCTAAATCTGTGGTTAATGCTTTTTGCACTTGAATACAAATAGCAATAATTTTTTATATAATGCAGTGTGTCATTGTTTTTGACACTCGTATATGCTCCCTAAAAATTAATAGATTTTAGGTACTCTAGTCGTTAACTTTGTTTTCAAAATGTACCTTTCAAAACCATGAAATTGGCCTTTAAATATGCACGAAAAATCATGCCATTTCGTCACACGTAAGGCACATCAAGTTTCGAAAGGAAAATCATAGTTACGAAAGAGAACATATAATTTGCATCTGTTATAGAATTGAAATATCTTTCTCGGGCTTCCCACCAATATTTTCTAATTGCGCCGACGTTTCGGAAAACGACTTGTCTTCCATTCTCAAGGCGTGTGTTATTTCTGTCGTGTTTGATATAACGGCAGCCTAATAGAACCTATAGCCAAGCTAGAACTCTCTGTTGGCTTTCATAATTGCTATGCTATGATATGCTATGCTATGATAAGATATGAAATAAGCTATGCGAAAAGTATCATAGGCGAGAAAGATATTTAAACATATTACACCGGGAAAAGCTTCAATCTTTTACAAAATTGCTGGAGATACTTATATCTTTATGCATGTTTTTATATATTGGGTCGATATTATGACATATGGCTGAGTGCGGTCAATAACGCTTGTTGATTTTGCAAACGTTGTTCGTGAAAACATGAAATGTTTTTGGAACAAAGATTATTTTAAATTATGTTTTTTTAATTGCTTTTCATTTTCAGATGTTTTCAGAATAAATACAAGCAAATGGAACGATTTCTCTTGAATGTTTTTCTGGCATTGGCAATAAAGAGTGAATAAAAATGGAAGATCTACTAAAGCCCAAATTAAATATTTACGCTAATCATTCCTCTTTGGAAATCCAAAGTCTTACCAAATCTTACGCTCTCAGCTTTAAATTGAAATGAAAATATGACTGCATTGATCCCCTAGCACCTGCGATCATGATGGATAGTTATAGCACAAAATATTAAATGCTCCCAATTTCATCTCCGCCGTAAAATAATTCCCAACAGTTAATTAAACTTACAAGGTGTGATCAAAAAAAGACCGGACTGATTTTATAACTTGTTTATTTCGACGGATACAGCTTAATCGAACTTGTCACCCTCAAATTACATGCATTGGCTGACGACACACCTTTTCCAACGTTTCTTCCAGCTTTCGAACCCTGCCTGGTAAGCCTCCTTAGGGATCCTCTTCAGGTCCGCCGTACAATTAGTTTTTCTGTCCGCAATAGAGTCGAATCGGCTCCCTTTCAAGGTTAATTTTAACTTTGGAAGCAAAAAAAAAGTCTGATGGAGCCACGTCTGGAGAGTAGGGTGGCTGCGGGATCACGGAAGTTCTGATTTTGGCGAAAACTGTGTCACGATCAGCGCCGTGTGAGCCGGCGCGTTATCGTGGTGGAAACGCCATGCATTGTTTCTCCACATGTCCGGCCTCTTTCGGCTCACTGCGACCCTCAGCCTCTTCATAACCTCTAAGTAGAAATCTTTGTTGACGGTTTGACCTGGAGGGACGTATTCGTAATGAATCAGCCCTTGCCAATCGAAGAAACACACCAGCATGACCTTCACATTGGACCGAGACATGCGAGCTTTCTTTGGTCGCGGAGAATGAGGACCCTTCCACTGAGAAGACTGGTCCTTTGCCTCAACATCATAACCGTAAACCCAGGTTTCGTCACCGGTTACGATGGTTTTAAGAAACTCTGGGTCGGCATTGGTTCGATCCAGGAGTTCCTGACAAATGTCCACACGTTTTTGTCTCTGATCATCAGTCAGCACCCGCGGGACGAATTTTGATGCGACGCGCGTCATGCCCAAAATGTCTGTCAAAATTGTCTGACAGGATCCAAAACTAATGTTCACTTCCTCAGCTATCTCCCTAACAGTTAAACGGCGATTTGTCCGCATCAAATCGTTCACCAATTTGACATGGTTGGGGTCTGTCGATGTGGAAGGCCGCCCCGTTCGCGAATCTTCATCTGTCGAGGTTCTGCCCGATTTAAAACGACTGTACCACTCAAAACACTGGCTTCGACTCAAAGCTTCATTACCAAAGGCTTGTTGAATCATTCCAAATGTCTCCGTAGCACTTTTGCCAAGTTTGAAACAAAATTTCGCGCGCACACGCTGTTCTTCTAGCTCCTTCATTGCTGCCGTTGCACGGGGCAACGAACAGGTTAAGACACGTACCGCTGTTGCTGCGTAACGACTCGACGTCAACAAACACAACACCTCTCGTTTTAGTCGTCAGATGTGTCGCTAAATGACGCACTGTGTCTCGTTTCGATCCGTTGAACCGTTTGCGCGGAATAAAATCAGTCCGGTCTTTTTTTGATCACACCTTGTACATCAGTATTGTCTGGTTAAAAGTTCCCAATATAAATACCAAATATTTGATATTTGCAAAAGGAATGCATTTATGATAATTCTTTGCATATTAAGGACGCCTTGATTTATTGTATCAGGTTTGCGAAAGCCCCAAGATATCTTATTTCATAGCAAGTTTGGAAGGCAACATAGAGTTCTAGTATGGTTATAGGTTCTACATGACTTCCGTTATCAATGTAATGACGCATAATGATTGATTGTTAGACCCAGAATATATGTGGATGAGATGATACGATTTATGTCTATTAGTTTGAAACCATCTTGAAACGTAGCTAATAAAATTTATTTATGCACTATAAGTTATACATGTGAATGAATAACATTCCAAAGCATTATTTAGTCGTGTAAATCGTTTCAATTTTTTTGGATAGCAATTTCCAAAGATATATGCTAATTGCTTAAAATTCTTCTGAATACATACTTACATTGTTTAAAAACAACGAGTAAATATATTATTTTACTTTTCACCCTATCTCTGTACATTTAGCTATGATTTAGACTTATAAATGTTGAAGATAGCGAATGCATTAAATATCAGGTTAAAAATACCCAGTCTCTGATAAATGGACAATATTTACTCCGAATATTTCCAGGTGAAATCTAACATTTTCAGAAATTCCGTTTCTCATTTTTATGTTGCTGTAATCAAAGTGAAGAAAAATCCTCTGCCCGTCGACATCCCTACACATAGATATATATTTTAGCCTGAGGTATTAAAATAATCTGTCCCGCATTCGTTTTCTAAGTGCCCGAAAGATATTATCCGGAGCATAAGGAACGTTTCTCGGAGTCCAACGTGTTTAAAGTCGATACTTACACCTCATCGCGTGTCTTTTTTATAATTTTTATATTTCCGTATTATGAGTGACATGGCGTTTAGGACGGAGGACGGGGAGGGGAGGTGACAAAAAGAAAATGAAATGGAAAAATAAATGATTATACCCTTTCCTCACCGCGTGTAGAAGATCCCCCCCCGAGGCGCCCCGTGAATGCAGAATTATTTTCGTCTCTTCTCTTCTGAGTGTGTCCCCTCTCTCGTCCCGACCGCTGGCCTTTTCCTTTGCATCATCGTCCACTTATACTTCTTCCGCAGCAACTCTTTTCATGCGATCCCGCGCTTTAAGCTCTCATTTGCCGTCTCCCTCCGCGCAAGTCACTCCTCGTCCCCTGGGCGTCTCGGAGAATTCGGTTTTTTAATGATCCTCGAAGCCAGGCTGCAACCACTCCGTCGCTTGCATTTAAAACTTGGGAACTTGTACAAGTACGTCGACCCCACTTCCCCTGTCCTCCTCGCTATCCACGTCGGATAAGACTGGGGAGAACCTCTGGAGTAGCGGCGATGGGAGTAAGTGGGGCGAGGTTTTTTATATAAGTGGGCATGTAATCCTTGCATGTATACGTGTATGTAATCTCACAACTCGCACCTCCTTCGCGGTTCTCTGCTCTCTTGCCGTGTGTTCCCCAAGCGGGGGGGGGGGAGGGGCGTTGCCCCCTGTTCTTCCCCCGTGGCCCCGTTAGACCCACAACCTCTATGGTGCGCTTCCAATCTCTTGAGCAGATTCATCTCTCTGCTTCCATCTCTGAGTTGTCGAGTCCGTCGGTCATCCTTGGCCACGATCAGCGTAGGGCGGACATCCCCTTCCCTTTGACTTCCTTGCCTCAGCTCACATTGCCCAACCTTTTCCTCTTCTTGCTGTTACCTCCACTCTCTCCCCAAAAAGTCCTCCTTTTCGTATAAAGCCTCCCCTACAGGCCTTCCTGAGCCCATCCATTCAACTCTCTCTCGACCCAATTCTGGAATACTTCCCATTCGCGGATTCGCTTCCAAGTTTCTCCAGACTGACATCGAAAAATGTACTCTCTACTCTTCTCTCTTCTTGCTTGCTCTGTCTCCTTCACCTTATAACTCCCTCCTTCGGTCACATTTTACTCCCATTTTTCCTCGAAACGTAACTCTTACGGCCCTGGGAAGCGGGAGGAGAGCTAAAGGGTATCGTATGGACGAGGAGGGACATACTACTTTCGGAAACCCAGCCGTGATTCCCTCCTCACTCCTTGCTTAAAAATCCTCAATCTTTTCTCTGCTCTCAAATTTTATCCCTGTTCGATAATGAGATATTATAACTCTTATGTTAGATATTCATGAAGTTTCCCTTGAAGTTGTAGAGCTTTATATGGAATATCGACATGTATAGATGTACTACTTCCTGAAACTAAGCTGTGATTTCTTCGTTTCTTGATTTCTGCTTCCCTTAAATCTTCCATCTGTCACATGTACTTCTGTTTTATTCGCATTTGGAATTGAGATATGTGGTTCATATTTATGATATGCCGTTATGCAGTTTTCACCCTTTGGAAATAATATCGCTTTGAGACATTCAACTCGCGTGCAATATTCGATGTACATGACATCCAACCCTGCCGTGTATCTTCTTTAGTATCTTCCTTAGCGATATCGCATAATGATCAGCATCTATTGTACATCACTCATTTTGTGGATACTCGAAGTTATGATTGTTTCCTAAATTTACATTCTTCAAAAATCCTCCAACTGTCGTGTTGACCTCTAGTTTTTGGCCGTTCATCACACTCAGATATCCTAACTATATTGAGCGACAATCTTGAAATGTTAAGTGTACTTAACTTGAGATAGTGGCTGGAATTAATGAAGATTCTGCATGAGAAAACAATGGGTTTATCAGATCGGACGTGTATAGGCCTGTCGGATGTAATTTTTCTTGATTTCTTCTCCCTTAACGAAAGTCAAGTAGAAGTGTAACGTCTTAACGCCGGAAGTCCAGTAAAGGTTCTGAGGAGAATCAAAAAACACATCTTCAAATTTTAGAAGAGAGTGTGCATTGCATCTTAGTCTGACTCATGTTATGTACTGTAATAACAAGAACTAATTGCTCGTAGTGTTTGAGGTCATGAAATTTAGCGTTATCTCCGAGTATACGATACATTGCTCAATTAAAGGAGTGTATTAGTATGTATTAGCGCAATTCATTACTGAAATGCAACAACTCGATTTATTTTTCCGGTCATTATATTACCCTCGATATGTCGAACCTTCATTTTATGAGAACGGTTCTGTTGTGGTTTTTCTAGTTCACGATCGTGGTTTCCATCTCCAGCAATGATACATAGCATGCATTAAGTGTGTGGTGATAATAAATTACGCTCAAAAATGTATGTTTGTTTTTCCCATTCTATCACTAGAATTCTAGTATGTTTAAGATTAATGTATCTCCTGAATAATACGGGAATAATGAATACTTTAGTTTTACAGTTTTGTAAATTTTTATTGTTTTCTCTGAACCTGCAGTAATTGCAGTTACAGCATCTTAAATTTCTTTATATTTTTACTGTTGAATCCGTTTATATCCCTTCCCGGCCCGTCGTGGTGAGTTTTCCAACTCATTCGGTATCACAGTGCTCGAGATACTATGACATGAGTCATTTCGGCGATATGATCTTAAGATCATAATTACATATTGAAATTCAAGTATCACTCTAGCTTTCTTATGTTATCCCGTCATCCCCTTCGCTTACTCAAGATTTTCCTATCCCGCAAGTTGCATCAATATCGAATATCACGTTATTGCATATGTATTACAGTGAATTATACCAAAGGGTTTGAATACTTTAATGCGATATTGAAATTTTAATATCACTCAGGGGTACTTTTTCCTTAATCTACCTATTCCATGTTTGCGTCAAAGTTCATTGGGTTGCAAATTTAAATGCGACAAATTTATTCTTGTTTAATCATAATACTACCATTACGATGTCGTAAATTCCTAGTTGAGAAAAACTTTACTTATTTACCCAACGCCCTCCTTGCTGATTAAGTGTGATATTCAATGCAGGTTGTCACACAAAATATGAGATACAATGTGACGCGTCACTTATTTTGCAATGTAATGTAATCATCGCAACTTTGCAATGTGATCAATATTTTACTGCGATACTGAAATTTCAATATGATTCTACTTTTTCCTTAATCTACCTCATTCCATATTTGCATCAAAGTTCATTGTGTTGCAAAAGTTTATTCATGTTTGATATTAATACTACCATTACGATATTGCAAATTACCAGTTCTGATAACCTTTACTTATTTCCCCAATAGATTCTATGATATTGTCATTGCATTTCTTCTATTTCCTGCACAATAAGAGCAGGAATTTTAGGGAGCCAGCAATGTAAAGGGGAGAGAAATGATATTGGAGGAAGTAAAGCACAAATATGAAATCTAAGTGAAGGAAATAACATTTCGAACTATATATATTTGCTATACTTCCTCCAATACCATTTCTCTTCCCTTTACATTGCTGGATCCCTAACAACCCTGCCCTTATTGTGTAGGAAATGGTGAAAATGCAATGGCAAAATCATAGAACTATTTGGTGAATAGTTTCCCTAGTTTAGATAACCTTTACTTATTTCCTCCTTCATGATTAAGTGAGTTTTTCAGCGTAGGTTAGCATCACAAAGCATGAAATACAATGTGATGCGTCACCTATTTTGCGATGTGATCTTAATATCGCAATGTGATGCTTAAATTCCAGTATCCCCTACTTTTTCTCATTTCTGTCCACCCCTTCGCTTCCCTAAGTTTTTCCGGCCTCCGAGGGATGGTGGTATTTTTTATGTATTGGTGTGAGCTCTCCGTTTCCTGGCTCGAAATGTGATTCATTCCTTCAGACATTTTTCTTTTTGACTCCCCGAGCGAGGCGGGCGACGCTTTCTCATAACTCGTGGTCCCTTCGTGGGGGTAAAAAAAATAATGACTTGCTTAGGAATGATTAAATAAACACTGTATGGCTCACGGAGAAACAGGATTTTTTCTCCATCGTCAACCCCACCCCCCAAAAGGCATCTTGTCGCCTCCCGCGACGTCTTATTCACGCTATAATGGCCACTGGAGACATACCGTTCTTTCCCTCTTACTGCTAAAACTTGTTCCAGCGTATTTTTCACTCCAATAAGCGGTGAATTTCATCTTCCGTCACTGTGTGTTAGCAGAGCGAAATTGTATAGCTTCCGGTCGCTATTTAACGCGCTGCATATTCGGGAATTCGTTAAAAATCATTGTGGTTGCTGTATTCTGGGAATAATTTTGCAGCAATAGGTAAGAATTCAAGAAATTCACTCTGAGAGTGCAATATGATGTTAAATGATCTCCAAATGCATTTGACTGCAAGTATGTGTATGATATTGCGTTATATATGATATTATGATTAACGATCTTTATTTAAACTATTTTAGCTTAGTTTGGAAATTGATGATATACGTAATTTCAGTGTGTTGCGGATAAAATTTTGATTTTTGCATTCCAAGTTGACAGCAATGAGTATAACAAAATTGTTTTTCTTAGTAAGCCATGAGAAACTTTTATATATTGGTTTTCAGAAATACATTTTTTAGATAAAGAGTGAAAATTTACAAAAATCAGAGCTTTTATGTCTAAATCAGCTGTATAATAATTTTCGTTTGCAGAAAGCGCAAGTGAAAAATATGACATCTTGATGTATTTTACCCGTCGCATAAGATTGCTTCGACATTCCTCCTCATTATTTGAACGCATCCTGCGAATTTAGTCGTTGATAAATCTGTCCATATGATGTTAAAAGGCAATTCAGCGTATTTTACCACTAGTTATCAGAAATTTTATGTCATGTTACTCTGTACTACTGGGAGGTTTCCATTAGTGCTACTATTATTAAGTTATTTGGCTTGGAGGTTATACAATAGGGAAAATGACAAGATGTAAAACCTCCGGATCTGACGAATTTCTGCATAAACGGATGATATAATTTGCATCCCGGGCTACACAATTTGAGCAGACTAAAGCTCCAGATACACAATCACAGAGGCTGATACGAAATAAACCACGTTTTCAAGCACTGGTTATTAGCGGAACAAACGAAACCGATACAGTAATACAGTTCCTTCACTTAAGAGATTATGTTCGTGCTATTATTCTTACAATACTATTTCTCTTCCCATTACACAGCTGGTTTCTAAACAATCCCTCCTCACGCTGACTGAATAGTTAATGGACTTAGATGTAAGATATGTCGGTTATCCTACATTTATTTGCTTGTTTGAAAATTGTGTTTAAAATTATTGTAATTGTGCAGGACATTGTAAAAATGCAATGGTAAATTTATACTTATATCCCAGAATATATAGAGTAAAGATTATATAATCAAATCATTGATAAGGATCGTTACTACAAAAATCACAGATATATGGCTTTCTTTACGCCAAAGCCATTTAGCCAAAAATTCCGGATTATCCAAAGAGAAAAATGATTTTCATGACAGAAGCTATTTGGATAATAATTCACCTATTTCTTGCAGTTAAAGATTCTTCATTCCTTACCAAATTCACTTGGAAATTCCTTAATTTTTGGTTCTATTTACTGTGAAATAGCTCAAAAATAATAAAAGTATTGTGTTATTACTCTAATATGCAATAAGTAGTCGTTGGACAATTTTTGTTGATACTTCTCTTGGTTGCCTATCCGCTTAGGCGATACCTCTCTCGCAAAGGAGCTGTAAAAGAAATTAATAGTTTTCTTTTGGGCTTGGGTTTTTTTTCAAAAGACACGACCTTACCCTCATTTCCCGACTAAAATGTGGGATCCCCGAAAATCTTGCGCCCCTTCGTTATATTAGCCGGCCTGGGCGTGGCTGAAGACGCCGATTATGTGCCCTCGCAACTAACCGTGTAACGTGCCCGGGATGAAGAAAATTCTTGATTGGAGGCCTGCTCGAAGCTGATATTTTTGCCGTCTAATAAGGCCGAGATACCAGGCGACTCTTTATTAAAATTGAAGATTGAGAGGGAAGATGCTTGCTTTTTATATTTTGAGGGAAAAAAATAATGTATCTCCTTCTTTCAGAGGGTAAGGAAAGGGGTAAGTTTAACCCTGCCCCATCCTCGAAAGATAGAGGAGAGTGAGAACTGAGATGGTGTAGAGAGTAGAGTATTGGCTTTGTAATTGGAAAATCTGTAATATCTGGAGGCCGACTTTCGTTCGAATCCTAATTTTTCATTAGGTAAATTCTTGAGTGTATCACTTGACCTGAGGAAATTAATTATTTTTGGAATGTCTTTGGAGGCTCGTCGCCAGTCCACAAACTGCTCACTTATTCAGCTGCTGCTCATGTCAGGGTCTTCTAGAAGGCAACGTTAAAGAGAGCATCGTAGAATACTACCGGTGACTCTCTCTCCACGTGTCATGGTTTCCCGCATAAAAACAAACAATAAATAATATAACCTCAGGGGTGATCTTGATAAGCGCAATGAGGGTACAAAACGTTGTGCGGTTGATCTTAATTATGCTAAGTTTCAGATGAGTAAGCCCAGATGAAACGCAAGGAAAATTAACGATCAACTTTCTCGTGAGATAAAGTCAATTTCCCATTTTCTAAATTCTGTTTTTTTAATTAAATTTAAAGTCCTTCAGTAAGACTCTACCTTTGAATGCCTATTAATTTAAGTAATTTTGTTATGAATTTGCGTATAATAAAACTTTTCTTGAGACAATGCCGGTACATTTTCCAACTTAACCATTAGTCAGACCAAGGCAGCTGCTTTTATCGTGCCTAAAGCCCTCTTAATATGGTGTATCGTTAAAACTGTAAAACGCTCTCTTTCATTAAATTGTATTTAGAAATATGCTTGAACACAAACATTACTAGCTTAAAAGTCTAAGATACAAATTGAACTTATCAACCATCCCTCTTTGTTAGCACCAAACTTCTAAAACAAACAAACACATCTTGATGGCTTCTCATTTCTCTTATTCACACCCCAACCTATAGGTAAAGGAGCAAATCACTTCATTCGGGGGTCGCCTCCCCGAATAGTCATCTGGGCAAATAGCGGAGATGACCAAGGGGGCACCATTCACATTAACTAATATTTGCGAGCCTTCTCAAAGGTGTGTAACGAGAGATGATAAGACTCTAGTCTCGAGACATGGAGGAGAAGCCGAAATGTGTTTCCTTTTCTTACACTATTTATTCTCCATTCTATTCATGTAGGACTCCTTCTTCTACGGAGCCCTACGAACTGATATATGAGATTCCTCCTCACTAGTAAAATCTGTCGAGGATCAATACATCGGGCCGGAAATTAATTCATTGTTAATAACTTCATATTTGGTTTGTTCCATCTTTATAGCTTATTCTGATGATTTTTTTCTGTTTCTAGGAGGGCAAGAAAAATATTAATATTAAGCATATAAATTTCCAATATTAGAACTAACTTGACAATTAATTTTTCAAAATATTTTCCCAATATTTTTTATTTTTATCGCGGAGTTTTATTCGGGTGAACTTTATGACGTACCCATGCAGTATATGGCACTAAAAGGGTGCGAGGTTATACGGCATTTGTGTATCGTATAGTTCGAGTTTTTATTTTTTAGTGTCCTCCGATTAATTATTATTATTAATCACGCCCACTATTTACTCACAGCAGTTTTCAACAAGCCCTGCTGATATCGTTTGCATTTTTTCAAGTATCACTTCGAGGGCTTACAGAGCTGAAACTTTATGAGTGAAAGGGTTGTAGTCGAGTAACGAGTTCGTGGTGAAGTGATGACTATCTCCTTGCAGCCTATTTACGGCATCATCCAGGATGGCTAATCTTAGAGGAGAAAAAATTGTGACCTGCGAAGCCCCTTTGATTCCCTTGTATCGCCACTGTGCAAGCGACCACTTTGGAAGAACGAATGGTCCCCGGTCTTGTCGATACTGACGACGAGCCGTGGCCTTATCAGTCCTCGCGCAGCGGGACCCAGAGGGTGATAATCTGGGTCATCTAATGACATAATAACCCCCCCACCCTGCATATTCCTCTCTCGCCTTCATCCTACACCAAACCCTCAATTCATAATCCTGGCCCCTTCCCTTCGAGAAGGCTTTTGTAACGGCTTGCATTCCGTCCGTATAAATCCAGTTTGGTTGGGGCCTTTTCTGCGGCGAGAGGCGTGCATGGGACTTCATTAACTCTCCGGCAACCCCGTTTGCCACCCGCCGCTCCCCTATCACCTCTATGTTCTCCCTTCCACCCTGTTCCGTCGAGGCAAAGCCAGGCAGGCAGGCGGAGGCCTCGTCGCCGGGTGACGGAAGATGAGTACACAGAGATAACGGGAGAAGAATGGACGAAACTCCCGCCAGTAGCTCGTGTGAGTGTGTGCGCCAGAGTTGGTGGAGGTCGGTGTTTAAAAGGGTGTGAGGAATTCGGATCTCTAGAAGGTCGAAAGAGGGTGGGAATTATAAAAAAATAGAAGGTAGAAAATGTTGTGTGTGTGTGTTTGTGAGAGAGAGGGAAAAAGAAGGGGGTGGAAGGCGAGAAGGGGACGTGGTTTGGGGTCGGATGGGGTTGCTCTCGAGATAAGGGGTGAAAGGTAAACAAACAGAGAGGAGCTGTGGGTGGTTTGGAAAGGGGTTTTTGGCGGTAGACTTTGCCGAGTTCTGTGGAGCGCAGGAAGAGAGAGAGAGAGATAGGGGAGTGAAGTGGTGTCGGGGAAGCGGGAAGGAAGCAGTGAATCGATGATTACCTATGTGGGCGTCGAGAATGGCCGCTTGAAAAATTTGAAACGGAAACTGAATAAAAGGGACTTCCAAGTGATTTAATTTTTCTCTTATTACATCCCCTTGTAGAGCAACACTTTCCGAATGAAGTAGCCCCTGCATGAGTGCTTATCTTCTGTTTTCTATTTAAATTTGGCGTAGTCGATAATATTTTTTTCCTTGCTAGTGTCTTGCTCAACTTGTGGGAGTATTGGCACTACGCTTTTACCTTTCTTTCACTACTATTCCTACTGAAATCACCGATTGCATGTACCTACTTTTGATAGTAAATGTAAAACGTTAGTCTTAATGGATTAGCAGATGCTCTGATTAGATTTGATTTTAGCAACAACGTACCACGAGATACTTTCATCCAAGAAAATTGCGGTTTTTTGGAATTTGTATTCTTGAATGGCGGTTTAACTTTTTTTCTTATTGTGTCTACCAAAATACATTACATGTGCATATTCACCTCCCGACGAGGATATTGAACTCAGAAGGAGCTATAACGTACTTGTTTTCTAAATATATTAGGATGATAAGTAAAAGTATCTAAGTATTACTAACATAAACAAGAATACACCTTAGTATTACCGACTTGATGTAATGGTGAGCTGGCATCTCATTGTATGTATAATATCTACCAATAGTTTTCTTCAAAATCTTATGGTCAGTTGTCTAAATAAGTGGCTGGTGGTTAATAAAGTGGGAAAAGTAGTGGAGTAACAAACAAAAAGATGAATTGAGAGAAGTTAAGATGCCATCAGCGAGAAGACTCAAGTATGAATGGGTGGAGCTCCTATCCACTGATCGAAAGTAATTTGTAACAATGATGTACTCCATTTTTGAATCGTTTTCATTTGAGAGTTAGATTTTAAGTACGTAGTAACGTAATGCCACGTTAATGTTGACGAAATGGTTTCGTTATTTCGAAGTTTATTTAGCGATTATATGTCTACCACTCCTTTGGACGATGTTGTGCCAGGATTTTCCACGCCATTCCATTCTGGGAGAACTACAGGAGGGATGATTGTGCTTACGTTTTGAAAAACTTGAGATATTGGGCTACTTATATTTTATAGCCTTCTTAACCGTGTTTCATCTCACATATTAGTAGCATAGGAAAGCTCATTATACCAAAAGGGCATGGATCGATTTTAATTATATAAATGGTGAGGGTGAGGGCCACAATCTAAAATTTTCATTATTATTTACAGTTTATGGTGCTTGAAAAATATCATAAAAACCGCTTACGAAATTAATCTTTATTAGCTCGCGTATCATTACAAAAATGAATATATATCCGCTGCTACTGAAATATTCTGACTACCGTCTAGCTACTCATCGTAATTGCAACTTAAATCAAAATTATTAGCATCAGAGCTTCAGAGTAAGTATCAAACTACATGATTATTTACGTAGCACCCTGGGCCTTTCATGGGTTTCATTTGGTCATTTTGGGCACATTTGTTGCAAGATTTTTTCTTATACATGCAGTTGGAATCTTAAATATGGATATCTCATTGCGGCATGGCTAAATTGAATAATTGAATGCACGTTTACAGCGTGTCAATATTTGATGCGTAAGAGTATTTTTATTCAACCTCTACGAAATATTAATTTCAGGAATGCGATCTGTTTCTTGATGTTTTCTACGAATAATTTTAGTCCTATTCCTTTGGACCTCCGGTGAGAAGTTTTGTGGTCATCTCATCATTAACTGTGAGATCAAATGTTGCATTATGAATCTAGTAGGTACAAAAACCGGTGTTCCGATGCCTCTGCTATCTCTGCATATCCCGTGTCTTCATGCCGCGCATTTCGTAAATGGACATAACAGAAATATATAGGTGGCACCCAGAACGAATAGCCCATCTCTACTATGTATGAAGAATTCCAATATTTTGATTCCTTTTACGCATTGCTTATTCGAGCTAGTAAGAGACAGTTACATCGTAGCTACGGTTTTTTCTTTCATGACTAAGAAACTGAGGTATCATCTTATATTGATTCTTACGTGTTGCCATATGCATTGCTGTGCTTAATTATGGTGTTTGTCTTTTTTCGGATTCACGCGTGAATTCTAACGTGCCGATACCTTTACAGAAGTAACATTAATTCTTTGTGAAACATATTTTATGAGCTGTACATGAGGTCGGTAAGTAGAGTACAATATTAGTATGATTATTCAAAAAACCAGGAAATCAGTATTAAAATACTGAAAATTAACAATTTTTCTTTTATCTTTCATTATCTAGCGTTTTTCGATGTTTACGCGAAAACCGTTGAGAGTATTCTCGTGATAATTTCTGTTTTCGGTGAAATAATTATTTTTGTTGCAAAGGGTTGGACAGATTATGATTTTAACGATGGTAACCTACTGCTATCTTTCTGATTCGAAGTAAGCATCGAGTGTTACAGCCTCAAGGTATAGTAGTTTGACTTCCTCCCAGCTCGCCCATAAAAAACCCATGTTTGTCGTCAAGCCGTTAAACAGACCACTTGGAGGGTATTCCCTGAGGAATAACCTAAAAACCTGCGTTGCTCACTTCGAAGAACTCCCATGTTTGAAAAAAATGATGCGAGTTGGCCATTAAATTTGAGGCAGTATTGTTCCCCATGTCTTTCCAAAATACCTCCACAGGCCTCACTATAGTCGAAGGAATGGCGTAAGTCTTTAGAGGCCTCCGGAGAGATCACCTTGCGCATAACTTAAGCCGAGGTCGGTAGGGAGAAAAGTTTTAATGCCAGCTGGAAGGCAACTATGGATTACTTTTATTGTTTTAATTCATCCACCTTGGAGAAGTGAAAAGAGTGTAGGGAACAGAAGAGGGCTGTGGAAGCGGGTGAAGTGGGTGGAGTTGGATTGAGTCTGGCGAAGGGGTTTATGGGAAGGGAAGATTCCTACCAATCGGAAGTAAGGTGCGAGGGCTGAGTGAATTCCTCCCAAAGAGATCGGCACGGGAAATTTTTTCACTCGGTATTTTTTTGACCATTTTTTTAAAGAACGAGATTGAACTCTGAAGCGGATGGGGGAAGAGTTTTTTTTTAATCTGCATTGCAGTTGTGTCGCATAGAGGGAGTCAGGAATGGGAAGAACGTGAAAGGGCGTACGTATAATGGTTTGGAAGGTTCTTTTTTTACCGCCTTCTTTCTCCGGGGAGCGTGGGAAGGTTTCCGTCGTTGAGGAGGGGATAGGATAGGAAGTAAAGCAGGAGGAAGCTTGCGGAAGAGTGAGAGTAAGGTAAGGAATGGCAGAAGGCTATATTCTACAGAACGCTTCCTAGTGGAACTAAGCCGGCGGGATAAGAATAAAAAAGAGAAGAGTTGGACTTTTTTATTTGGCCGTTTATTTCGGTGGAAGGCATTATTATTACCGCTACCGGCTGGCCCTGTCGAGAAAAAAAGGGTGGGAGGGGTTCAATTTTGGAGGATGGGATGGGGATTGTGTGAACCCCTTTATGGAGGGGAGAAGTCTGTCTCCCCGCTCAGGGTTTTTAAGGAGCGGGGGAAGAAAGCCAAAGCAGTAGGAGATGGGTGAAATGAAGGTGTTGTGTCTAAGGGAATTGAAAGGGATAGGGAGGAAATAAGGTGTTCGCCTTACAGACGTTCGGTACTCAATAAAATAATCTCGTTTTTTTTCGTCCTATTTTCCGTTTTAGAGATCTGCCTTTACGATCGAGGGAATATTGCAGCCGTGCCGACCGTAGGGAGAAGTGAGGGAAGAAAAAAAGCAATAGAGTCCTTTTTGATAAACCTTCGTCAAAGTTATGTCATAAAAATTTTAGCGTCAGTTTTTATGTTCGCCTTTGCCGTAAGTCTCGTTTATTTATTAACTGGGAGATCCTTCTTGGTTCGCTCTCGGAGTGAAATAATTAAGAAGTGGTCCATATAGCCCGAATAACTCCTCAGCACTTGCTGGTCTTGCACGACGGTTATTATATTGTGAAGAAAACTTTTCATATCGCCCACGCCCGAGAATGAAGTCTTATTACCGTTCGCTGTAAATATTAGACGATTGGTTTAAGAAATGTAATGTGCTAGAAGATTTCTATGCAGAGATTTATTTAAATCTGGGCTAAAACTATTGGGGTTCCATATCGATAAAGTGCCTTATGTTAGTGGTTATGGCGCTTGTGGAAGGCTCAAATAAAACTGTTTGTGAAGATAAGGTATTGTATGAATGTAATTTTATATATATAGTTCATTAACCCAAAATATTTTATTAGTTTTATAATGAAAATAACATTCGCTAAAATAATTTTGAATAAAACACATATGAGCTAATTGATACCCTCGTGTGTGTGAATATTCAATTTAAAATACTTCAAGAAACTATCTTTTTATTTAAAATATTAGCGAAGTTTTTCAAAAGCCATCTGCTATGTTATCCTCTGTTTAAGTTTCCTAGTAAAATTACAGTACTCTTCACTTAAATTACTCTCGACAGTATTGGTCCATTATTGTTGCAAATGTGTTCTCTTGAAGAAACGTGAATTGCAAATAAATATTATTCCCTTTTGTATTCATGATAAGTAAATGAAATGAAAATCACTGAAAACTTCCTTCAGTGGCATAAGGTACTAAGTTATAGTCTCTCCTTGAAATTTCCCGTGATATTAACATCAGGGTAACTGTTCAAGTAGAAATTTTTTGGAGTTGAATGGAATTATCAAATTTGGAATTTTATATTATAACTTAACTATGAGTGCACATACTGTGCCGAATTTCATGGTAAATTGTTACTGCCATTTAATACCAGGTATTGAAGAACATCAGTACTTTTATAACTTCACGATTAACGTACCTGAACTCCTTCATCCATGGTATGTATTTGGCACAATATCCTTATTTCTTTTTATTATGCTTTCACATTTTTTCGACCTTATCTATGTTAATTTTTTCATAATTTCGCCTTTGTATCCCATGTTCTTAGTTTATCTAGTTTTTAAAGGACAACTTTCCGAATAGAGAGGTAGAAGATGAATTAACTGGAGGGCAGGTGAGGAAAGCTGCAAGGTTTAGAGCACTTTTCTCAAAGTAGCATGTCCCAAAGGGTCTCGTTGCCCTGGGTTCCCTTGAAAGTAGTTCTAGGAATTACACCCTCGCCACCACCGGACTCAGTGCTCGAACTTGAGAATCCTCCTTCACGGAGATTTGAACCCCGAGTCCGGCGAGTGGGAGGAGGGAGGTGCCCGTGACGAAGCCCACCCGACGACGCCTCCAATTACGTAGCTCTACCGGGGTTCCACGAAATGCGAGGAGAACTTCTCTGTTCGGGTCCGCGGTCGTCTTGGATGGCGGAGGCGCATGTGGGTTGAGGGGAAAGGGTTGAATATGCTGGCAACTAGCACCGCCACGGTGCCTCCAACAAGACGCGGCGCCTCCACCAAATCTGCTGAAACTCTCTCCTTGCCTTGTCTTCGGACCCCCTTAAAAACCGAAAGCTTCCTCGATTCCCTTGCAAAACGCGCCACGGCACACCGCTCCCCTAGTTACTCCCCAAACTCCTCCCTATTTCGCCTGCTACCCATCATCCTTTGCGACGAGCGGACAACTCGGGTCCGAGTTTGCCATTCTTAGGCGTCTGTCGGCGAGACCCTCTCTCTTCCTCCTCCCTATGCCCGTTTCTCTTCTCCACGGAATCCTCGGTGGAATTTCAAACTAACGTCTCTGAATCGAAGGTGTTAAGCAGGGGAACAGGGCTTTCTGAGAGCCTCCCCCCCTCCATCCTCGTTCCTACCCCGTTCACCAACTCCGACACCATCAGAACCCACCGTGTAAAACACTTTTGCGTCAGTTGCTTGGTACCTCGTTCCCTTGGTACGCGAGACCATCCTCAACGTGGCGTATGTAGGATGAACCTAATCACTGCTATTCCGGTCGACTCGCGTTAATTATGACCCCGGGGGAGTTTACTGGTTTGCGAGGGGGCCCGAAGAATATTCCGTAAGACCGGTTAAAACCGATTTGGGGAGCTCCGCTCAGTTTTCTGTTCGGGGCAGAAAATCCTATTCACCCAAGCCTCTCTCTCAAGAGGAACTTTGCCTACCAGGTCCCCGTGCTTTTCATTTTCTGCGCTCCCACTCTGTCTTCTCTCTACCCATTCCACCTTACCCCGCCTTCGTGGAATCGAAGTTTGGATCGTAAAATTAAAGAATGAATGCACATGGAGTCTTGGAACTCGAAGCTGTAGAGATAAGGGGCGTGAGTTAAGTAAGCCGATGTTATAATGCCAATGTCGTTGAAGTAGCATCATCCTTCGCGAACGGCGGAGTTTGCCCTAACTTTTTGCCTTGCGTGTTGGTACTTCCAAGAAAGGGTTAGAGAATATGCATTTTTGTTGTGCCTCCTGTCTGTTCAAAGATTCTCCTCCTTATAATGAGCCGGTGCTTGAGCAGAGCAATAAGGTAAAATTCCATCTCTCGAACTTTCGTGCAGTATATCAGGGAGTTTTTATATCCGAAGTAATCTTGATCAACATTTTTCATATATCTCAACTTCTTTCTGAATGCTTATTCCTATCCTTGTTATTTTTCTTGCAGCCAGTATTATTGCTTTAGGCGATATTTTAGGATAGATCACATAAGTTTTCGTCATGATTATGACATAAACTATACTGATATTTTTCTAAAGTGCTCATATGTTTTTTTATATATCCATTATTTTTAAGTATCCACGTGTATCAATTTGTGTTTAAACCTCCTGAAGATTAACAAAATAGGGCAATGTTAGAAAAAATTATTATTGTAAGCAGGAATGGTATTTGCTCATTGTGATCCAGTCAAGCCAGTATTGAGAGTTTAACATTTATGATCCTTCAATTTTATCATATACTATAGAACCACTAATTTTTTATCAAAATGATGTTTTCATGAAGATTCGATTTTCGTAAAGAGATGCCGCGTGCGTATTTTTATTGCGGTAATTTATTTCAATTCCATGGTATAAACCTTTATTTTTAAGGTTTGTGGACTTAGTTATCACGGTATTTGACTGCTCTAAAAATACATCGAGATTTCTAGGCCCGTAGCGTGAACTCTTTAAAAATGCGAGTTTTTCCGGCAAATGTGAACTTTTTTTAAGAAAAATTTGCGATCCGTATGACTTCCTCTGAAATCTTAGTGTTCGCAAATGATAATATTGAAAATGGTTCCTTACTGAAGCTGTTGTCTGTACCGTTTGCTGGTCATCATTCATGTCAAATTATTAAGGCTTTATCTTGTATGAGCAATGATAATTATTTAAGGACTATTACGGCTTTTAACTACTTTCTGGACTACCTACTTTCATCTCTTAAATATTTACAAATATATATGGAACATTATTTTTGCTCCTATGTCAAACTGATCGGGCCTTTTATTTTCATCCCTCACTGGCTGTTTACCATTTGCTAATATTCTTTTTGGAATTGATACGATTCCATATAAAATATATTTCTTTATTTGAAAGGAAACCGACATATGGGATACGCACGTATTTGCCAGATTTCGCCAGATGCCAGATAATCTCATACGAATTGAATTTGGAATTTTAATTTTGGGGAGTATTTGTGCGTATTCCATTTCATACATTGGTCCTCTGTAGTGTAATTCTTATGTTGGAAAAAATTTCTCTCAGCAGTTTAAATTTTTATCTTTGTATGGCATTTCCATGGAATTTCTACTTTTTTCCAATTATTGCTATAATATTTCAACTATTACATTCTTGAAAATACCAATTACTTTTAGTAGGTTAAAAAAGTTTTTTCATTTTTCACCGTTCAACGATATTAAGCGTGATTCAATTTTTACGATCGATATAGATCAACGTTGTATTAGATTTTTGGAGTTTAATTAAAAACCTTACCGTGTGTTTACTTGCTTTTAGTTTTATTGGCCTATGAAAATTTATTGAAACAGGCAATAAAAATACAACTACTGCTGTACAATGTATAGTAATTGTTTCCTGCAAAAAGCAATTCTGTTGCCTCAGCTAAAGTGGGTATACGAGAGTGAGATAAAGGATTTTTGTTTCGCAATGGAAAATAATTTTCTCCGCGAAATATATTAGCACTAGTTTAGTCAGGATAAGTTCTAACCCTTGTCAAACATATGCCGAACATATTTTCTTATAAGCTTGTCATTCTAAAACATTCAGATGCGCAATCAAGTGAAAAACTTCATCTACATCTACATACTAGCCTGCGAGCTGCCGCATGGGTGTGTAGCAGGGAGTGTTATATCACCAGCCGTGTAAAGATGTGAAGTTTTGGGAGGTGGAATTGTGACGTGTATTATAGGAGTGTATTTAGAGGAGATCAGTTTGTATTGCGGTCGCTTATTGTGGGCGGAATAAAAACGTGTTTTTGTACCCATCTGTTCGGAAGTGTATCTCTCTTATTTTATCGCTTCCGTCAGGCCTAGAAATCTAGTGAGGCGTCATGATAATATTCTCTGTATCGCTCTGAAACACACCCGTTCAGAATTTCTCAAGCAAGCTAAGCCTAGCGTGTAGCCTCCTTGTCTCTAGGGGCTCCCAACTTGTAATGTAAATATATTCGCCACGCTCATCACTTTCCCGTTTTTAACGCATTGATCGATGCTTTGCTACCATTCTGAATGACATCGCGATTTCCAAAATCATGGCGGTAGTTGTCATGCAGTCACCGAGATGTATTCTTTTGTTCATTTGCTCTCTCCTGCCTCGTCACTTAGGTCGTCATCCGTTTGATACACCGCGCGTGTGTCGGTTTGTCGCCACTCATTCATTAACTGCTCACGTTGAAATGAGCATCATCGAAAAACTAAATGTCCGCATTCATTGCAGGTTCACGAGTCGGTGTTTGATGATCTTTTGTTCTCTGTGCTGAGTTGATGTGAGCTTCAGCCGCGGCTGACATTTCTGTGCTACGCGTGCTTTTTTGGGCTTAGTTGACTGAGGCATGGAAGTTTTAGGCGTACCTTTGTGGTATAATTGTATACTGCTTAAGTTGCTTACTTCGGTGGCATATGAGCCCGCATTTGTATATTACTCTCAAATGACGGGTCGCTTTCTTTTCCTTTTCATTACTTCTGCGCTTTTGAATAACCTGATTGCAAGTAGCCTTATTGAAACAGGTGCCCAATTCACAACTTCCGTCATCATAATTCAGTGAGCATTTTTTGAACTATACCACAAACATTTTTTCCTAATTGCTATTATGTCACATCTTAATTTAAGCACCAGAACGCAAATTCAGTCATTCGGTCTCCACTATTCCAAACCTTTTACCGCGCGTAACAACAATAATAAGCTGTTTAATGGTGTTTATATAATAACTTACACAACACAACAACGGCCTTAATTTTAGTTTAAACAACAACACCTTAGAATGGTTGTAATAAGTGACTATTTATTCGCGGTTTGAATAGTAAGTGCCGTTCAAGCATAACAATAGTATAGAGGCGATCTCTATTGGTCTACAAGTAGTTCTGGCACTTGCGCTCAGCGGTAGTTTCTCCAATTTTGAAGCAGGGACTTAAACGTAATGCTGCTTTGGCTACTTTTTAAAAGCAAAACGTAAGTTAAAGCAAAGTATTTTAACCGCTTATTGCCTTTCTTCAAATAAATATTTTGTAAAAAGTCGAATGTCCTTGTATTAAAGCCTAAAAATCGCACTCATTTAGACTTCCAATTCTACTCACAATGCCTAACCTTTAGCTTTGAAATACTAAAAAATAGGCTAAACCCATATCCCAAACCTCAAAAGTCTAAAACAGTCAGTCGGGGATCGAACCCTCCATGCACATGCTTCAGCGATATCACTCTAACCACTCCGCCACCTACGCTCTGGACATCTCACTGTTTCTTGACTTCTAACTCGCTATACATAAATCAGGTGTAGCTAGATCTCGATCTTCTGCAACTTTGTATGTGAAATTCCAAAAATCGTCCACCCTACGGCTCAAAACTAACACATTCATAAAAAAATTACTACAAACATTGATTCATTCGCTGCATCTCAAGTCTGCGCACAGCCAACGGCTAAATGCTACTATGTGGATCCATATTGTTAAAAGTGAAATAACTAGATAGTAATTTCCACACTGTTTTAGTGAATTCCGACTGTGGTTTCAACATTTTACTCCGTTATCAAGTGGAGTCTACAAGTTAAAAAGGGCCGACTGTGATAATTCGCATATCGGTAGGACTGGCCGAAAAATTTAGACAGCGTTTTAGAAGAACATAGAAGAAGTTTTATAAAAAAATTAAAATATTTAATTTGCCACACATTTGAAAAGTTTTAATAATTTCAGCAATTTGACCTGGCTGAATTACATTTTAATGTCAAAGATCCAAAACTGTATTTTTTCGAGGATTATGAAATTATGAATAGCCCGGACACTATTTGTAACGACGTAGTTTTTATGACTCAATCACTCTTTTCAATTTGTCTCTCTACACGTCCTGTGATCCACTAATCTGGTTGCTGTTTTTTGACCCTCTGCTCCACATGTTCTTTTCTCCTTTCATCTGGTTCCCCCCCTACTACTGTTTACTTGTCATTAAGTCACTTTGAACCCCCCCCCCCCAATCTGTATGCCCACTCCCTCACCCTCTTCACCGTCAGAACGTAACCACCCTCCCCAACCTAAATTTATTTTTCTAAGGGTTTTATGTATTGAATTGGAAAGTTTATTTTGTACCTTGGTAATGGTATAAAGTGTCGGAAACCATTATATGTGTTCATTAAAACAGTGCGTAAATTACTATCGAATCATTTTATTGTTACCAATATGGATAGTACACTTAGGTTTGACGCTTGATTTCTGATTTTAGGAAGGTAGTTTATCATATGATATCTAGTGTTACAGTGTCAAATTCTGTTTTTATAATGAGAAGAATTCACTTTAATGTGTTTACCTCCAGTATCTGAAGTAGGCATTCCCTTATGTGTACAGAGCTCTGCTACCATGTTCTGAAAAAAGTAAAGGTTATTACTTTTCTATCTGAATCCCATGTACCATATACCCAAGAATTTTACTGTTTAAATGATCTTCATTTTTAATGAATGATTCTCTACTTTTACTAAAATTTCTTTGAGTTAATGATATTTAGACCAAAAAGTGAGTACTTTTTCCCAGTAAGCACGGGCCTTTTTTTACGTGTTTTCAATTGAGAATATCAAATATCTATATCTAGTACTTAAGTTGAACGCTTTCGTTCAGGTCGTTTTTAACATGCTGTCGAACTAGGGAAAATGCATCCTGAGTAAGAGAGGGATCACCTGCAAAAAAATGAACACAAAATTTAGCTTTGTTGATATAGTGGGAATGAGAATTTTTATTATGACAGGCCATTTCCGTGGTTTCTATCATAAGAATTCAAAGTGCGTGATGATTAACGTCATTAAAATTAATATATTCGCTGTCATTGCCTTGCCTTGCTGGAGCCTTGATGGTTCCTCATTTTTACAGGTGATTTAGGGTGAGTTAGTATAAATGCTGATTTTTGGCATATTTTGCTTGTATTCTGTCCGAAATACGAAGTTCGTAATGCCTTATTTTCAAATATGTATATTTTTTTATCATTTTTACACAAGGTGGATTAAGAGATACGGAAAAAAATAAGTTGGGGAAAATCGTAGGCGGTGGAGGAAGGTTGGTGCAGGTTGACAAGTAGCGGAATAATAATGGGTACGTTGCTTGTACGAATGGAATTATGGAAATTAATAGTTTATCACGGAAGATAATGATCAAAAGTATATGTTATAAGAGAATAGAAGTGTGGAAGGCGTAAAACAGACTTCTTCAGAAAATATGTAGTCATGCGTCCAAGAGTGTAATAATATCCTGGTGATATTTTTGGATAAAACAAGAGGAATCTAAGAAACTCCTAATTAGATAAATGAGTAATGGCAATGATTAATTCCAGCGAACATCATCTTAACGGAGTCTTTGTTTTGAATGTAGGTGAACAGATACCTGGAAATTACTACTAAGAGAACAATTGAAAGGTATAAGACAAGGCTCGCGTTTAAATTTGTAATTGCCTTAATAAAGTTTGCCGGAAAGTACGTAATTATTATTTATCAGTCGTATGAACTAGGAATTAGATTTCGTGTTTTATTCTACGTTGCACCGCTTCCTTACATTTTCTCCATCAAAGGAATTAATGACATTGGGTCCTTTAAGTTGCTCGTTTCATTCGCGAATAGAGATGACTTATTCTACAAAGTATATAAAGGTTTAATTTTTTCTCCAAAAAGAATGGGGAGGCAACACATTTGTTTGAAGGTTTAGTAAAAAAATTACCATCGCAAGGCATACAAAGTTGCATGATTCTCTGATAGCTTTAACTCCCATACTGACGGAGTAAAGACACTTGCTTCAAATTCAGCTTACCCTCCATCATAGAACAATTGAAAAAATAAATCAGATTGCATGAGTGTCGTTTGAGATGGTCTAAAATGAGATCACTCCTGATACTTCTGAACTAAAGACAGTCATTAAAAAGAGACTGTAAGTGGAGCTAGCCAAATGACCTAATCCAGGACTTCAACTGAGGATGATGGACATAATCGCGAATTACGTCAGCAGAAATGGCCAAAAGATCATGCGAACGGACTACATTCAGCAAAAGTCCACTATACGAAGCTACATCGTGGAAACATGGCATAGTAAAAGAGTAAAAAAGCGTTGTCATTTTCCACAATAAGCATCAGAGTTGGATATCACGGTCAGAATTAAGACTAGGTGATGATGAAACTGAGATTTGAACACTTAGTATGACATGCTCCCATCGAAACTGTTTTGTCTTAATAAAAAAGCGTGATAAATACAATTTAATTCACAAACTACATGAAGTACTTTTTCGCACGCAAATTCCGATCCTTTCGCGAGCGGAACAATTTTATTATTTCCGGCCGGCCGATCTTTATCGGATCGCGCCAAATTTTGCATCGGTTTTGGCGACGCCAAAAATTAACCCAATGAAGTACGCCGATGGGGGCGGTTCGTGTGATTAGTGGCCTTGTGCACACGCGCCCAATTTCGGCGTCCAACGGGCGGCGGGGGCGGATGAGGTCGGAGGAGGGGCGAGAGGGGTTGATGTGGGGGGGCGGGAAAGGGGGAAGGGATTGTTTACAAAGGCGTTTGGAGACAAGTGGGCGGGGTGGAAATGCACGGGGTGTGGGTGGTTCGGCGGGTAATTTATTCAACCGAGCCATCCGAGTGCGGTCCATTGGCGCTGTTTGCATAACAATCGGCGCAGTCATCGTGAGGAATTTTCCACACAGACGCGCCTCCTCCCTCAGCCAACCAACCAACCATCCAGCCATCCCTTCCCCCAAGAATCAATGGCTCCGGCCAATCGGTCTGGTCCCGCACGATTGCTTTTATCCAGGCGTGCGTCGCGGCACGCCCGGCCGTGCGTGCCCGGGTGTGCCGAGGAACAGCACGGCCGCGGGACACGTCCCCACGGCTTCTGTTCCCGCCTGCCACCCTTATGTAATGACCGGTTACTAACCGCGGGTGGGTACTCCGACCGATGGGAGATTTTTTTCCCTCGCCTGTTTCTTCCCTGATGCGGGCGGTCGTTGTGTTGACCCTACAACATCCCTATATCTGTTGAGTGGGTGGACGGAGGTGTATCCCGGTGCCGCTATATTCAGTATAATTCATCTATCCAACCAACGATTACGTTAGATTATCTTTAAGGTATCTTTTTACATCGCTGTCAACGTCTTCAGTCGCCTAACATTTTTAACGTTGAGTTTTATTAAATACTAGCTGAATTACCCGGCGTTGCTCGGGATCATACTTCCTTCAAATCTCTTTATATAAGAGGTGAGGAGTTAGTAAGTAGTTGTGATAACAGACTACATTTCAAGTAATTGTTTTATTAAATTAATATTTTCTTCTGCAGAGCATCTATACAATTGTGAGACAATAGTAAGTAAACAATGCGACAATATCTCCCATGAACAATAATAATTATAAGTCAAATGACTGAAAAATTGATAGAATGATAAACATTAACATGGTGAAATAAAAACAATGAAATTTGTAAAACTTGTTTAATATAGAGTAGAGAGACAATTTTTTGAAACCCTTTACTGTAATCATACTACCTGCACAGCCAGGCCAAAAGAACATTATAGTTAAGTACATAATTCGAGTACTTACTTGTGGAGTAGCTATTCAGAATTTCATTTTCGTTAATTAAGATTTGATTTAATGTTTATTTTTGTTTGTTTATTTGGTTGTCAAGGAAAATGCGTAAAAGAAAATCGATTGAAAAAGAGAGAAACATCATTCTTTCGGGCAAGATACCACTAATTTTAGTAGTATCATGCTTTAGGGTATGTGATAAAATGTATTTCAACTCTCTATCTTTAGTTAAAGTTGTTTTAAAAAGCGAAATAATTAACCGCTGCACAAATCCCAGTGCTTAGCATTCCTAATCGGCTCAACTAAGTAGTATGAATTCCAACAGCAATGACCGAAATCTGGTTGTCAAGCGAATATGGTATTGTTGATTTCACAGAAAAATATGTGTTTCTGCAGCTAAAAACGCAATTTTTAATTAATTACGAAGTGAAAAGGATAATTAATTGAAAGAATTAAAAACTTCATCCTTTCAGACATTTAATAAAAAAATTCCAACTCTCTATCTTGAGCGTAAATAATTTAAAAAAGTAAAAAATGAAACCACTGCACAAAACCCGATACGTACCGCGAACCACCTAAGGGCCCCTTTTTGGGACCTTTATGGGACCTGAGATCATTTTAAAGTGGCCAACAACTTTCCTCATGCCTTGAGCTATTACTCGGCAAAATTTCAGCACGATAGGATTAAAACTGTAGTAATGCACTTACCCGTCGGGCGTTTTTACGCGAAAAGTATTCGAAAGATTAAGAGGGCCTTGGGGAGGGGGGGCGAAATTTAAAAAATTTGAATACCTAAAACCTTCGAAACCTTTGCAAGAGTGTACTCAACTACTTCTTAAAGTTTCTTGGCGATCGGATCAACAGTGTAGTAATTCATACAGGACAGACAGACATACATTCGTTTTTATATATATAGAAGAAGATAATTCGCCTCTAATTTCCAAACATTGCATGTAACAAATGATGTGGTACGAAGTCACTCGCACGGGTGAATATACACCAGGGTTGAAATTCGCTATGAAAAAAATCATTTGACTTGATCGGAATTCAAACCCGGATCTCCCAATTGTCGGTCAGGTGTGTTAGCCAGTTACACCACCAAGCCATCTTCCTTCACTGGCTAACTGGTAACTGGCTAACACACCTGACCGGCAATTGGGAGATCCGGGTTCGAATCCCGGTCAAGTCAAATGATTTTTTCATAGCGAATTTCAACCCTGGTGTATAATTCGCCTCTATTGGGGATAGAATGAGTCTGAGGCAGTCCCTCCTTCCATGTAGCCTCCTGTCAAATAAATACATGAAATAAATGTATTGAAAGATAAATACACATGAGGGAATACGCAAGGAAATGATAAGGTAATATTCTTGAAGAAAATACCCACTGATGGAAAACAGCCTCGCATAGAGGGGAGTGTGAAAAACCTGCGAAAACCTACAGGCAGATACAGCTAAGGTAAAGCTAATGTTAACAGCGCATTAAAGATACATATGTATAAGAAAAGGCAATGGGTAATGTACGCATAATTGTAAAATTAAACCGAAATATTAAGAATGTAGATAAATGTGAAAGAAACGAATGAAATAAATAAAATTAATGAATAATATTTTGAAAATTTTATAACAATAACAAATAAATCATTAACGTTAAAAATATCATTGTAAAGTCTAACCAATAATTAAACAGTTTACGAATTTTGGTAGCATAAGCACCAATGTCTTTTTGCTTAAAGGTTTGGACTACGTATGGAGTATGACAGGATAAGCAAACAAGTTGGATAACTTAAGTGAACATGGTGTATTTGTGTGCTTGAGTTTAAGTATTACTGGTCGGTGTAGAAATCTTGTGCGTCTGCATTGTGGGTAGACGAAGGTGTATCCCGGTGTAGTTATGTGTCGTATTAGTCCCCAATAACTGGCCATTACGTTTTATAAATTTGAGGGTTTATGTTTAAAGCAAGGCCAGTGTATTCAGATGTATTTTTTCATTTTATTGTCGAGTTTAGGCGGTATAAGAAAATCATAGTGCTTACGAGTTGAGATTATACCTAGAGTATGCCTTGATAGGCGAATGAGTTGGATAAATTTAGTGGATGTGGTGTATCCTCTTGTATTTGCGGTGAAAGTACACAGGGTCGGGTTACAAGTGAATGGGTGATGAAATAATGAGGAATAGATGCTCTTGTATTGGATATTTACGAAAGGAACGTGCTTTGCTGGTTAGACTGTTGTGTTTGGGTAGATGATAAATGACTTTGGGAGCTGATTTATTTTAGGGAAGTGAATGGAGCGTAGTAATGGGGTAGGCCGTGAAAGTAATCAAGGAATGTGGCGGGAAATTCTCTTTAAAGAAAGAATCTTGCCCTGGGAAAGGATAGTACTGTTTTAAGAAAAATATACCCCACTTGAAGAAATGCATTAGTTCAACTGTGAATATTTGGAAATCGAAAGACAGGAATGGGGCAGTATAGAGAAAATTATGAAAGCAGAATCGGAGTCGAAGGCCTACCAAAGTTTATTGACTTTACCCCGTGTGTGATGGGTACGTATTCAAGCTCATATTGTGATTATTATCTTCTGATTAGCTTTGAATTATGTAAGAGGACTCGGCAAGTATCAGTTGATGCTTTTGTAATTCAATCAATGTTCCAAGATTGATATTCATAAAGAGACGTAGTAATTAACAAGAGAATTCTAATTATATTAATTTCATATTTCAATCTTTCCTCCCGGCAACTTCCCTAAGTGTCTTCTGCATTGCAAAAAAGCCTTAAATTTGCATTTCTTTATTCCAATGTTAAATTTCTTCCCCATCTCTTGTCATGTATTTATTCACTTCCATCCACCATAAAAATAATTTTTTTCGGTTTCACCGCATGATAACTAGCATTACGTACCTTTAGTGTTATCTTTGTTTAGGGAACTGATACCTTTAAATGTATTCTCTGAGCGCTTTCATTGCTCTCTTCTGTTGCCTACTGCCTGCTTTGTTTCCTACTGGACCATACCTAATATTTTCCTCTGTGCTTTCCGTTATTACCGACCTGCCTTGACCATCTTTCACTTCCTTATTTTCTCATAAGAAAATATTTGTAATTTCCTCAGCCTTCCGCATCGACCATGCAATTTTCAACCCCTCATCACTGCGCTAACTAGTATCCCAAAATCCTTTGTTTATGTTATCAAAATGTGATTTCTCATCTCCTCTTCATAAGCGTACTCTATGTCATAGGATGTTTTGCTTCATTTACTTACTATCTTATCCATTTATTCCTAGAAAACTTCTATGTAGATGACGTAGAAAACTATGATTTTTGAGTCGTTTCACTTGCACCACCTTTTACCTAATTTGGTAGCTTTTCCACTTTTGTATTATCTCTTAGCTTGTGTCTTAAATTTATAAATCTTTGTATATGAGCTCTTATAATGCTACCATGTCGTGCTTTTCGTCATTTGCATTGCCTTCGTTGACTTTATTACCACATCTTTATCACGCAAATTATTGGCTCCATTTTGTGTTTTCTTTTTTCAATTGCAATTTAGAAATTTAGAATGACAATACACGATTTTGAATACGCGGCCAGTATAAAATAAAAAAATATTAGTATACTTGAAAAAATAAATCAATATTTGTTACGGTATGCATCAATTGATAGGGAAAAATCCCTCTGCATTATGTTTTAACTCACGCGAAACGAGCATTAGTGTGTTGTGGTGGAAAATGTTTCTGGGACAGGGCTCATTAATGTTTTGGAATTTGAAACGGATTGAATGGGAAAACTATTTCTTATTTTTATTTTTATTTGAATATTCTTTTTCTACGGGAAAATTCTAGATAATGTTTTTTCATTAATAACGTATTTCAATTTTAAAATAATTTTGAAATTTGAAATTGAAGGAGGTGGTAGTCCATGTGGCCTCTTAAGAACTCTATTCTATGAAATTCTCATTTAAAGGAGTTTCAAATGGCGTGCTAAATTATTTTCAAGAGATCGAATTATGACCTTGTTTAAATGTAGTAAAATAAATAATTCTGGTCATTGAGAAGGTTTTGGGTAACATGCGTTGGGTCTACGAAGTGACTCGAACATAGATTAATTTACTAACCGTTTACAATCATGGATTTCAATGCTGAATATTTGCGTATGGATAAATGAATTTAGCTGCATCGAAATTGGAATGGAAGCTTCTCATATTTTATACCGATATTCATGCAATCTTATAATTTATGTTGGATTCAAAACGTTGTTACCTAACTAGCTTATCAGGTATGAAGTTTATTCCAATAATACATGCGTATTAAATATATTGGGGCGCTAATACATGATGGAACATGGGACGGTCGTCGTTGACCTTGTAGGAGAGACTGTTCCTATGGTTTCATTCTCCTTGATTACCATATGCAGCTTTATGGCATATATAATCTCTTGGAAACAAAAAGAGAACGCCTTTTCAGTGTAATGTAATAGCTGGTCGGTTATGCATAGCATCTGTGATGGGAATTGTGGTTGATCATTTGATTAATATCAGCTCAATTACTTAAAAGTCTCTATAGTATGCTTAAATTTGTGATGTCATTATTTATGATTATAGTTTATTAATTATATTTATAATATTATTTATCTGGTATCCAATAAAACCATGCGAACGAACATTACGGTTCCTTAAGATATTCTATGTCGCATTAAATAGAAACGAATGATGGAATTTGAATGTTTATAGGGCATCCACTGTCATACTTCCAGATAGGGGCGTACATCCTTGTAATTACCTATGATTTCTGTCATTATAGGTTTATTTTCTTTTGTCGACCGCCACCACCTACGGAAAAATATTAAACCGCGAGATTTTTTGCGGATTTTCTGAGTCAATACGAAGGGCTGCTAAAAAAATAAAAGAGAAATTCAATTAAATTTAATTTTTTTGTTTCTAACTTAATTCTTACCCGTTGCACCGTAATGACTGCATCTGTCCCGCTCTTTCCTTCAGTTTTTTCTTCGATTTTTTAAAAATTGATATGCCAGGTATTTTTAATGGAACCTGCCTCATTTTTTTCCTTTATTCTTTCATTATACTCTCTGTTCCGTGCTCTTCCCCAAGCGCTGCGCTCCTGCGGTTTGGAAACAACAAGAGTTGCAGGGAAAAAATGAAACAAATGCGACGCAGGACTGGGATATCAAGAGAGCTGTTAGGTGGGAGCAACTCAATGATAAATAACAAGCGCTTGGTACTGTAGTCTCTCATCGTGAATATAAAAGTGCATTAAAGCGACATTTTAACAGTTATATTTTGCTAGAGGACGAAGTGACGTTGTGGTCGAATGCTAGACCGTTAGGGGAATTTACAGGAGCCAAGAGT
This sequence comes from Ceriagrion tenellum, assembly GCA_963169105.1. Classification (NCBI taxonomy): domain Eukaryota; kingdom Metazoa; phylum Arthropoda; class Insecta; order Odonata; family Coenagrionidae; genus Ceriagrion; species Ceriagrion tenellum. The sequence goes on along the minus strand of OY720643.1, from coordinate 80,788,854 downwards.
ACCAATTCATAAACGTTACTTGTATTAATCCATTTTACTTGAGGAGAGTCTCGTCAAATTGGTGAGTGGGTATAGGACAGACGGTCCGGGTGGCGAGGGTGGAAAGCCTTGCTTCGGGAAGGATGATTTCTGGAGAAATCCGGAAGCTGAACGTTTCGAAAAATTCTGAAAGATATGCTTATTGACGCTGTGATCTGTTCATTTCTCATCAGTGAGAAGCAAAAGCTGGGTGGTTTCATGACAGTTGAACTATGTCAATCTTTCAAAGTAATCTGAATATATATACCTCCATTTTCCTAATAGAATCTAATACATAATTTGGCTGCGTAATTGTTCCTTTAACTTACCATGTACTCCACGGTATATCGACACATAAATGGAACATCAAAAGAACATATCAATCATTTTACCGGTAGCTATAGGAGTTCCTGCCTGCCTGTGCATGTGCTGTACTATATCATTTTCAATTTTATGCATTTAAACTAAAATACTTTGCATTAATTCACCCCTCTTCGTATTTGGTCTCAGTTATTGTTGTATGAAGTATTCATGTTTTGGTAATTTGATTCCAAAGGATTAATTGTTTGGTGAATTGCTCAATGTTTTCAAACACTCTTCGAAAAGCTAATAAGCTATAATTGTTTATAGAAATACGTCTTCATCGTAATCGTTTTTTTTTCATGTAGCTAATCCTGAACTTGATGTAACGATGGCATTTTACTCAACGAAATTTTGTGATAGCTTAGTTAAATGTGAATAATTTGAAACTAAATCCCAGGGAAGTATAACGTACCATTTTCGAAAAATTGCAAATTGAATTGTAATGAGCAAATTGGAACGTGGGAAACTGACAGAGTTGGCGACACTTGTCGGGTAAGTGTTCGGTGGTTTGAGAGATGGATTGGGATGGTTGAGTACGAACGGAAATAAATTGGGAACGAGGAACTGGTAGAGTCTGTAACAGAAGGGGTGAGGGTAGTCACGGCATAACGCGACCGAATCAGGTTGGAAAAGGAAAAGAAAATAAAATTTTTTTTTAGATTTATTTTAAAATTCGCAAATTAACAGGCAGCCGATACAATGGCTGGATTAGACGGGATGCGGTGGTTGTCCTGTGCTGTGCGGAACGATGGGAAAATGCGGAGAGGTGAATATTTTCCAAAATTGGGATGTTTTTCCCATGGTATTGGAATGGGCTGGGACGAAAGTTTTGCGTCCTTGTATCTGCCTGCCCGGGAGTGGGAAGCGGGGAAATAGGAAAGAGTTAGACAATTAGAACGGAACAGCAAAGAAAAGCTGGTCTACAACTGCAGCCGCAGGGGTTACATCTACTCGTGGCAGTGTTCCCTGAGTGCAGCGGCAGGCAATCGATTCCATTTCATCGGGCCCGGCGATGTGGTAGAATCGATTTGTGGCGTGAATTTCAAGTTTTCGTTCTATTAGACGAAAAAACCTCAGAAATTCTTGTATATCCGTGATCATGCATTCTGCCAAGAGCGCAGTAAAAATGCTGCAGTAGATAAATTTTGGAATACTTTTGTCATTTATGAAAAATTTGGGAATAAAATGGATAAAAAACATTCGTCTAGTCTGTAATATATTCACTTAGGCTCATTGTATATTCTTATTGGAGAGCAGTCACTTATAGTTATTTAATTCCCAGTCGTAAAGTATTAAGAAATATTGTTAATCAGAATTGAATATGTTCATATGTTTATTACTCTGATATTTGTACTTTATATATATCGCTGTAGATGTATTGTTTTTTCTCATCATGGCAAATTTCCATAAGATTACTGCTCGTGATAAATTTTCTTCTTAAAATTTTGATTGATTAGCGAAAGTATAATTTATTCCTGACTCGACTGATTTCGTTACAGGCTCAGTTAGTATTCTATAAATATTTGTTGTGCTGTCTAAATGTATTTTACAGATAATTTGCTCGGAGTGTTTGAAAAAAGCACTTATGCAAACACCCCTTCACGTGGTATATTGTCTAACTATTTTCATGTGCGTCCTAAGTGCTGCCCCGCATGAAAGTGATTTGCACTCGCAGGCTTTGTGATTGGTGACTTGCACTCAATGGTCGAGTGAAAGTAGAGGCTCTCTCACTTCACTCGACGCGTCTCATGGTCATCGACCGCTAGTCGAGACAGCGTCGAGAAGTATGAAACACCAAACAACTCATAGTCGATGTTGTCGAGATCTACATCGCGCTCGGCGGGATCGCAAGGAAATCGTGCCGTGTTGCCTTATGGTACGGTCTAAATTTTTGTTCACTGTACTTCTTATCCGTGGATACGGCCTTTAACATGCGCGCGTTATGCATTTTTACAGTTTTTTGGCCTTTATCTCGCATAAAACGCTACCAAAACTAGAGGTGCAAACAGAAAAATTTCGAATCTGGAAGGAATTGATGGGCTAATGGTAGACGATGGCAATTGGTTCCTACCCTGAAAAGTATTTGGAAAAACCAGGCAGTATACACCAGGTCGAGAGTTTAGGGTTGAAGAAGCAACGATCACTTTTCAAGGACGGCACCACAAGAAAGTATATAGGATGAAATACAACGAAATGGATATTTGAGTTTTGGGTATTCATCATCAACATCATCAGCGCTACAGTCCATGTAGGGACCTGGCCTTCTTCATAACTTCCTTCCATTCTTCTTTGTTCTCCGCTACTTCTCTCCACCTCCGGACCCCCAGCTTCCTCAAATCCTCTTCTACATCCTCCATCCTTTTTTTCTGGGTCTTCCTCTATTTCTTCTTCCTTCTGGTTTTCCTTCTAAAACTTTTTTCACTACTCTTTCCCCACTAATTCTTTGTACATGCCCTGTCCATCTAATTCTGGATTTCGTAATCTCTGTTAATGTTCCATCTTCCCCATACAGCTGCTGCAATTCCTCATTCCTTCGAATTCTCCATTGTCCTTCTTCATTGACTCGCCCATATATCTTCCGAAGAATTTTTCTCTCCCACCTCTGAAACAAAGTCTCTTCTCTCACCGTCAATGTCCATGCCTCCGAACCATAACTATTGACTATTGGCCTGATGACTTTCATAGATTCTTTTCTTTGTATTTCTGCTACCTGTTTTAGCTTTGAATACTTTTTGTAAAGAATAGTATGCTCGATTTCCTGCGACAATTTTCGCTTCAATCTCTTTTGCAATAGCGTTATCATTTGTGACTATTGTTCCCAAATATTTAAAGTGGTCTGCTATCTCCATATGGTTGAATACTTTATCCCTGTCTTCTCCTCTTTCCACTTGTTTTTGGGATAACACCATGCATTTGGTTTTTTCCTTGTTAATATTCAAACCTGTTGTTTCAGCTGCTTCAACAAGATGCGCAAATGTCTCCTCGTTTTCTCGACTATTTCTTGATAGTATCACCAGGTCATCAGAATATGCAATGAGTTTGGGGTATTGGCAAGTTCTAATAGTTGCGTTCTTTGGGTGTATATTTTGGCATTTCTTTCTAAATTTTACTAGTTTTCTTTGATACTATAGTCTGTGAATTTTTGAAACTCAAATTCGAGGCTATTAGTTCGTAGATTCATTGGTAAAAGGGAAAAATGAGTACTGGAGATATAAAATCCCAAAAATCATACTCACGCCACCCCTTAACAGTATATATATAATTATTTTACATGCTTACCATGCTTAGAAAATGTAATAGGTAATATTTCAATGAAACACCCTTTCAAGGTGAATTCTGTGCGTAATAGATTGCTCATGTTGCTTTGAAAATCCCGTGTTTAACTTATGAATATTTTAAAATAAGTAGATACTAATGTGAATTCTATTATATTTTATGTAAATTCGTTTTAACATTACTCGACACAATTTTCCCTCTAAAATGTGAATTCCTCCCGAAACTTAAGCTAAAAGTTACGTTTTATTCAGTGAATGTTTTTAAATAATTGTTCAAAGTTTAAGAGCCGAGTACTCGGTCTCTCAAAGTTACGCCTCGAAACGACAAATTTAGTCCTTACTCGACGCGTATTCGTTCTTCAGCCATTGGGTGGTGATGTTCTTCTGTCAAAAGTTCCTGCTTTGCTGCAGTCATTATTCATGATCTTAAGAGCAGTAGTCGTTCATTGGTGCTCGCCACTCGATAGCTATCGCTAAAACTCAACAACTTCCTCGGACTTGACTGATAGCCTCGACCCGCCCAAATCAGGGCTTGTGCCTCTGGGTTGACGTTTGAGGAGCAGCGAGTGTGCTTAAATCACGATGATTTATTTCCTGTGCCTCGGATATAATCTGCTGAACACGAGATAGATTTGACACGCATTGGATGTGGTAATGATAGGCACTCTTTCTACCAATTTATTGATCCTGAAATATTTTTTTCACTTGATATTGGAATAAATATATCTCTGTTTTGCATCAGTAGTCATTAAATTTGTTTTTTGTGAGTGGTTCTTTATTTTATGCTTCATTTTATATTAGGATTCATTCCCACTAGAAGGGCAGTAAATAGATCATAATAATGCTACCTGAATACTGTCAAGGCATACATTCACGAGTCTCCGGCGATAGTTTATAATTAAGTATCTCTTTATTCTATATTGTGATTGTTTGAACTGTACATTCTTCCAAACGTATGTACACGTTACAATGAAATCCCTCGGTAATTTTACTTGGGAGAAATCGGCTGCAATGTGAAGAACTAATGACTACAGGGACCTACGTGGGTATTTTTTGAACCTACTGTGGTGGTAGTAAGAAAATAATTCAACCTAGTGCTAGTATTTCTTTTTGTATTCAATTAAGTAACAAGTATATATCTTATGGGACGGAAATTTTTAATATCGGTGTCCTGAAATGGTTAAGTTTCTTCATTCTATATAGTCTACTTTCGGACTAGTTTTACTTTTCCCGAATGTCCAATTTTTGTTTCCAAATTGCTCAGTTTTTTCATTATTTCTACGACAGACATAAATACACTTGGGAACCACTGACTTTATATGGGAACTCATACCCGATGATATCATGGACCAGAATAAATGGTCCACATAACAGAATTACAGTAATATGTAAGTGAAATATTTATATTCCACTCTAGACTCTCCATGTGAGGTCAATGGCTGCTATATATAATATTTATATTGCATACTTGACACCATACCGAAAATATATAAGCGATGAACTAAAAATAATCAGTTAATTAATTATTCAGAATAATGTTTCGTCTAGTCCACAGAATGCAGAAAGCATTATATTGAGATTTGTCTGCAGTATTTTGATGATTACTGATACGGTTAAATTATCCCGATACGTTATCAGATCCACAGCTCAATTTTAGTTCACATATTGGTTATTATTACAAGTAATTAAAGAACCTCACCCATATTTACTTAGTCATGCAACCTTTATTCAAATTGAACTATTTGGAGGCTAAATAATTCAGGATTTTACACCTTATAATTAATCATAGAGTTAAATCCATATTGCATGGCGAGGCTCATCACCATGTGTATGATGTTTTTCGCTTGCAGAAATGGATTATTCATTAAAAAATATTTGTAGGACTAAGTATAGAGCTCGTCACCTCTTGGTATTGAACGATCCGGCCTCTTTTATGTGTATTCTATGATAACTTGAATAGGATATTGCACGCTTTATTCCAAATGTTTAACGGATTCAAATGACTGAAAATGATTCTATATCCATTAAATTTTGGAGTATCGAATGATTAAGCTTTATATTCCTGGCAGTTAAGTGTGATGGGTAATACCTTCAGCGTACAAAATTCAGCTACGATTTTTGAAGCTTTTATATGCATGTGCTAATGTTCCCTTCCACTTTAATCATCACAACATTATGGCCCATTTTATGTAAGATTTAATGTTCATAACACACGTTTATATCTCTCAATTTTTTTATAACATTTATTTTTTGTACCTCATGGTAGTTTATGTGATAGCAAGCGCAGAAAAAGTTCAGTCAGTTGGTCGTTATTTCTCTAGAAAGTATGATAATCACTTGTAGCCTAATATTCCGTTTATCAATAAATCTATGAGCCAAAGATAGAGAGGTTTTACTGCAAAATTCTTTTTTCGCGCAAAAATTATTTACCCATTCAACACTCTAAGAGTTTATTATGATGTTCAATACCTCAGTAGTCCAACTAATGCATGTTAGAGTTTTTACATTTCACTGTTTTGGATGATGTCACTGTATGTTATGATTGCGTATCAATGCGCCGCATGAAGAAAACGTATGCGGAATGACAGGTAATGATGCAAATTGCATTTGAAAGGCTGTCCTTAACATCAACACATTTCCTAAGCGAATATTTTTTCGTAGTATTATGTCATGTTTTTTCACGAGAACCATCTCGCAACTTTTCTTTATCATTTCACTTGAAATATGGTTTTCGAATATGACTAGGAAATAAGCAATTAAATAAATACTACTTCTGATAAGGCTAAGTTCTTTCGAAGGTCTTTTGCGTGGAATAAGTCTTTTAGTTAGCGTTCTGAGAAGAGTAATTTTATTCTTAGGTCAGCAGGTACAGTTTGCGTAATTTGAGGAGTGCTCAAAGCTGCTATGCCCTCAATAATGTCAATGTTATCAGAAAAAGGAGTAGGTGGCATGTCAAAAGAACAGAAGTATTTTTTTAAACCTTAGAATTCTCATAAAACTGGTCGCACATGGCAGGTATATCCTGAATACAATCCCATGCAAATCCATGCATCGTGGGTTCCAAAGTTTAGCATTATCGCGTACTGTGGATACAATTTGCGTGTTGCATGGATTAACTTGAGTGATTCTGCCTGATTTGAGCAAACTGAACCCCACGGGTCGGCTTTTGGACGGTTTTTCCGTGGTTTAATTATTCATGTAAATTGTGGTGTTGAATGGGCTGTCAACTACGGCCAAAAACGCTTCAATGGGTCTGTACGCGCCTTTTTACGACTCTATTTTGCCTCTTTAAGTTAAACCTTTTGGGTAGACCAATGGAATAAGGATAAATATTTGCAATAAGTGTCGTCGCTTATGGTTTTTGTCTATCTATATCACTATTTCAACCGCGGAAGCTACGTGAAATTGCCGAAAATAGGGTGATCCCCATGATGCGTACGCCGAATATTTCTCAATATTTACCTTTACCATTCATAAAGTTGCACTTATTGTGGATGAGAATTCTTCATCTCTCTGAAGGATCACAAAATTGTTGAGAATTGGATATTATTATTTCATTTTCCACTGTACCATCTGTGACGCTCCTTCCTGGGGCGGAGAATGAAGGGAAAGACGAATATCTCTTCTAGGCTGCGGATGAAGCCAGGACTAAATGAGCGTTTTTGACCGAAATATTAATCAGCTCCCTTAATGTATACATTAAAGTGAATTTATTCGTCCATAACGACAGGCTTAAATTAAGGATGTGACTCCAGATACTCGGACACAAAGAAATAATCAAGGCAGATCATCATAGAGGAATTAACGGCGGGTATTTTTTGACATGGCTTATATAGAAGTGTGTGCTCGTGTTGGTAGAGGCTCTTTAGCGGAGGAAATTTAGAAGCCAAAAGCAATAGGGTGCATCCATGGCACAAACCATAGCGTGAGTGAAGGTACATGCATAAATTATGCTGTGTGAGTAAAATTAAGAACACGGGTCCAGCATCCTTGGCCTAACTCTAACAGTTAAGCTCGTCTGGCTTTGCCATAATCGAAATCTGCATTTACATAATATCCTTATCGAAATCTACATCTACATAATACCCTGTGAGCCGCCGCATAGGCGTGTGGCAGGGAGTGTTTGGTCACTAGCTGTGTAAAGATGAAGTTTTCGGGAGGTGAAATGGTGACATGTGTTATGGGAGTGTATTTAATGGAGCTCAGTTTTTATTTTGGTAGCTTATTGTCCGTGTAAAGAACGATTTTGTGTACCTATCTGTTTGGCAGTGTATCTCTCTTATTTTATCGCATCTGTCAGACCTAGAGATGTAGTGAGGCGTCATAATACTATTCTCCGTGTCGCTCTGAAAAATATCAGTTCTGAATTTCTCAAGAAACCTAAGCCTAGCTTGTAGCCTCCTTGTCTCTCGGGGCTCTCACTTTAATCCCTCTAAAAGTCGTGAAAAACTATATGTACGCTCGTAGCAGTTTTTAATGAAGCGCGATGGTTTCCTTTCTATTTTATCAATTTTTTTGGTTAAGTCTTTATGACCACGGTCCCAAATGCTCGGGGCGTATTCGAGGTGTGGCCTAACTATCGCGAAGTAGCATCTCTCTTTGACTTTTTCATCCGAGGACCTTCCTATTATACGTTTTACAAAACCTAGTTTCTTTAATGCTGTGCCGCATATATTTTGTATGTTTGTTTCCCACGATGTATCATAAGTTAAGGTAATTCCAAGATATTTTACTGTATTTGAAGATTTTATGTTTACTCCACCCATAGTATAGGTATGGCGTACGTGTGGTGACTTTTGCAGGAAATGAACTGTTGTGCATTTGCTGATATTTAATTCTAACCCCCACTCAACGAAATAGATATGTACGCTGGACATTTAGGTGCATTGCTCACAAATATTTCGTGAAACTGACCAGTACAGAAAAGAGGAGTCGGGTGGAGGTAATTAGAGAGAGAGACGGCGAGGCTGGTGAGACAGACTGCCTCACAACAAACGACCTGAACACATGTATGCATAGAGGGTGTGTAGAATTACATATTAGTATGACTTTTTCCGGGAGCGTAACTAGGAAATTTGAAATGCATCGGACGCTTGTGATGACTCATCCCACTTATCGGGGCTTTTGTTTTGGCAGCAATCAGAAAACTTATCTGATTAACACACCACATTTCACAACCTTCGCCTGCTTCAAAGGATGTTGATGTTGAACAATGTCTCCAAATCGTCAACTTCTCTGAACTAGAACATTTTGTGAAAGCTGGAATTGTATTTATCAGACGTTCTTCTATTCTCAATTTTTCTGGCGTAGCTAAAATGGTATAATAAAAATCGAAATGACAAATTTCACTTATCAAAAATTGGTGTTCCCTGTCGTTTGTATTTGATATGCTGGTGGCGGTGTGTTAGAGGAAGGAAGGCATTTGGCGGGATCGTCTGATCGCAATCCTCTCCGATATTCCACTCCTCCGCTATCTCTTGGAATTATCGCATAATTTGCATCCAGGATGTGAATGCAGCGGCACCCTTGTATGGCAGTGGGCAGGGGTGAATACAACGTGGGTAATAGAGAGGTGACGGGGGAAAAGGTACGTCAAACTGGGTGCGGTGATCGATGTTGGTTGGGGGTTGGGAGAGAACGACTGGGTGAAATACAAGATCATTCGAAATGAAACCACGGGAAACGCAAAAATCATCGCGTCATGTCTGTCCATCAGATCATGGAGGCCCGTCAGTCTTCCTCCCCGGCTCTGAATGTTGGCTCTTTCATTTTGGCGGTCTGGAAATAACAAACCCATTGCAGTACTTCGGTCAAATTTCTTTCTTTGGAGAACGAGTCAATGTTTCTAATCGTAATGTAAATTTTACGTTCCAAAATAACGGACCGGAAGAACTTCGAATCGTATCTTCCTAAACATAATTAGTAAAAAGAACCGTTGTGAGGTGTTGGAAGAATATCTCTTTTCTAGAATAGTTATGAATCTCATGAGAAGCTACGAAAACTAAATGAAATAACGGTAAGTTTTTGCGGCTATGAAGTACATTACTCATGTAAGAAGAAATTCAAGCATGTCGAAAATACGGTGATTTTTTTTCCCTTCTACACATCAGACACGTTATGTCCAAAATAACAATTTTGGAACCATTCATTAGTGAGTGCTTGAAAAAAGTAACCGATTGCTCTTTCGAAAGTAGCAAATTACGTTACAGATCGGAGGAAAAGGACTGATACAGTTACAATAACATCGGTGGCCCATTGGTTTTGAATTGATAGAAAAAAATCGCATAAAAATGTTGCTAGGAGGGAACCCAAAAACAATTTAAATGTAATATTTAATGGAATCTATCCTCAAATACTAATACAATCAATTTTACGAGGAGATATTGTTAAAGAGCAATGTCATAAATGCAAATAATTAGACATGGCACTGTTCACTTATTTATGCGAACGACATCGTGTTTTGGCGTATTCCTGTAGCCATCCTTGGTAAATTGTTCAAATTTCGGTGCGTGGTGGGTATTTGTACGTAGATTTCAACAGATCTGGGGGTGGGGGATAGGGAGGATTTTTGAGACAATTGTAGTGTGGGCGATGGAAGGAGCCCCAGACAATGGCATGGTGATACAGGTCATTGGTTGTTTTCTCCTCTCGGACGGGGAAAGGAAGAACACGTTTGCAGAGATAGGATAGGAGGTAAGGCGGGGGTAAGTCACGTTTTCAGGCTCTGGTCAAGTAGTACGATAGAACTAGGCTGGAGGAGTGGTATTCAGAATCAATATTGTTTAAAAATTTGTTTTCTTCTCGTTTGTTATATTGATTTCCCACTTCTCCAAAGTTTTTCACGATCCTATATTGAACTGCTTGATTAATGAGCACTCGAATATATTACGAGTCGATCAATGTATGAGGCAAATCATAAAAATAAATTAGATTACCATGGTGATAAATAAGATGACAATGATTACTCGCATCTAATGTAAATGTAAACATTTGATTTTTTTGGATTTGTCACGAAAAATTAATCCTTTCTAAATAAACTGATCACTTCAGAATTTATTAATATTTTGGGAAGAGACTTTCATTTCGAATGAAGGTACGATTCCAATGGTATTTTTCATCCATTTATTGCCAATTATGTACTTTTAATCAATCATAAATGCTTCTCTCTCTTTTGTTGAATTTTAATTGATGTTGCTTGCTAAGTTTAATTAATCTTCGGTACGACCCGCCTCGTGTTCCATGGCCAGCAGTCATCACCGCCTTTTTTCTATGATTTGCTTTCAATCCGCTGTAATTACATGCCTGTTGTATGGGCAGAATTTAATTTCAATATTTGGTCCAATAAATTTTAATGGAATCCCATTCCAGTTTACCTGATCACCCGAACTCTAAATCAGTATTTAAATGAAGGGATTTTGTTTATTCATAAAAATAACTTTCTATATAATTCATAATTAACGAAATTTTTTCGAACTCTGTAATTAGATGGCAATAGCTGCCTTCTCGAGTTAAATTTATATTCCAGTTTATGTAAACCGTGTCATTTTCATTCGAATGTAATCCCGCGTGTGTAAAAAAGTAATTGGTATGAATATTTTATGTAGTGCCTTACGCAAATGTAACTTCATGATCTTTTTTTTAGATGTCACTTGAGTATATAGCTTTGTTTTCCATTCTACTTAGTCGATGAAATGTATGCCGTAATTAGGTTTTTCAGTCGTATCTGCTGTGAAGGCTAAAGCAAATTATTTTGCTCTCAAAATATTTGCTGAAATGGTTCATATTGCCTTTCTTCTGTCATTTATTTGTTATTTTTGCATAATACTTAACCCTTCGGCTACCAAGGTATTTTTTCACCTTACCTCTCCCAAGGAGGGTAACTCGGTTACCCCACAGTATTTTTTTGTTTATTCGCTTAATTTATACAAAAAATGTATTCTGTGTGACATAAATCTTAAATAAAAACAATTATACAAAATTATAATAAATATTATTTATATTTAATCAAATAACACAGAAATATAATTGTAGGCTCCGATTGGAGCATAAAATTATCTAATCGGATGTCCTGTCTAGGTATAATCGGATGTCCTGATACTTCACAACATTTGACTTTTCATTTGCTTATCTTTCCATACATGCACAGAAGTCAAGGAACTCGAACAAGTAAATCAGGTGTCATGTACACTTCACGGCGCAGCGTCGCGCCCCGTCGGATTGAAGGCGCCGTGATGACCACGATTGCCGTCCACGGCGCGGTTTGATACATCTGAAGGCACACATAGAATCCCATTGTTATTTTAAATCTCGGTACTGTGCTGTGAACGGTGCACAGATCCTCAGAAAGCGGACTGGTGAATCTGAGACGAACTATCCCAAAAGGGGTAACACAGTAACCCCAACGAGTTTTTCAGAAATTAGAAGAAAAAAACAATCAATGAATGAAGATTTTACATGGAATCGTATTGTAAGATTTATAAAAACAAACTCATGGAAGTATAAAAATATCAGAAAATAATTGTAAATAAAAACAGTAAAAATGTGGCGTTGGGGTAACCGAGTTACCCCCCTTTGTAGCCGAAGGGTTAATATCCATTCTTATAAACAATGAAAAAATGTATTCTGTGCAAATGGTTACTTGTGATTGCGATTTTGGAACATATTTGGCTCGCCATTATGTCCATATTAGTCGAAATCTTTGGGAAAGCAAGGTATGAAATAACAATCGACTACACAGGGTTGGCAGCTGCCAAGCAGACATATGATTAAATGACATGAATTATGATATAAACCATCGAAACCATATGTCGAATCGATATATTTTGTCTTCATTAAATCATGTCTCAGCTAACTGGAATCGTTACCGCAAAGGAAGTCTGACGTCTCCATTCCTGATTGCCCTAATTCATCTATTAGCTGATTGATAGGTTTTAGTTCGTTAATTATCCTTACGTCAAAATCCCATCTTTCAAATTATAGCGGTTTGGTCCGTTTTGAATGCCACACACCCTCTATCTCTCCTTAAGGAGCGATAACTATTTTTAAGTAAGTTGATTCTTTGTATTCTTCGAAAAAATCGGAGTAAGAATTTCTCTCGGGATTCACACCGGGTTAAATTTTTGGCTGCTGCCAACGTTTTGATGGATATTACTTCCATCGTCATCGTCATCATTTCCCTGATGTCGACGGAAGTATTATACATCGAAACGTTGGCGGTAGCCAAAAATTCAACCTGGTGTGAATCCCGATAGAATTTCACATATAATATTTGCAGGAAAGTACTAAATCATTTATAAATCAGAGTGACTTTCCAAAATCTAATTCACCACTTTTTAACTCATGAGAATTTTTAACTCACAACTTCTTGAGAATCAGTGGATTGATTGAATGTTTTTGCGTTTGATTTTCAATTACAGCTGTTTTATCAGTAATGTAAACTATTTTTTCGACTTGTTTTCCAGTTTCCTAAAGCCAAAACGTTTTTAAACGATTACGAAGCTGAAAAATACTCACTTCAATATAAATTTTAAACGTAGTTAGTTGAGGGAATAAAAATAGGTGGTGTTGTACATTTTCTACTAGTGGCACGGAAATTATCCTCTTGTTGCGTTAATTTTACACGTTTTGCTTTTTCTGAAATATACCCACTTTAATATTAATTTTAAAACTAGTTAATTGAGGGTCTGAGAATTGGTGGTGTTATGCATTGTCTACTGGTGGCACTGAAATTATCCTCTTGTCGAGTTAATCCTTCACGTTTTGCTGTTGACATGTTGGTTCATTTTTTTTAAATTTATCTAATGGAATTTCCTGAGACTATCGCAGTTAAATTATATTATATATCAAAATATGTCTTTCTGGTGTAGAAATGAATGTAAGAAAAATGCGTATGCAGCAACTATGTTTTTATCCATCCTATCGATATATACACATATAATATCAATTCTAGCATTCTTCATTGATTCAGGCGACTTTACTCATTGAAATTGACTCTTATGCAGGTGACAAGTGTAGCAATACCTCAAATTGTGAATAATGAAAGGAATATTTTTATTCGTACTACGCGTTTCATCGTCTTCATCAGGTACAAACCCGATGATGACCATGTTATCGTTGAATCGCGTAGTACGAATTAAAAAAAAACTAAGTGGACATTACAAAAATTCCTTTCGTTATTCAGAAATTATGTTCCACAACGTCTCGCCAGATACTGTTGAGTACACCTCAAATCGTATCGATACTGGTAGATGATTATTCCTTTACTCATTATTTCCTTCTTTCCTTAGGCAATGACAAAAGTAAACAATGAATGTGGTAACTTCGAAAATCGTCTGAGTTTGGCTGTAATTATTTTTACACATCACTCGGTTCGAGTCCCTCTGCTATTCGTGGGTATAATAAATTTGAGTTAACTACATTTGATGTGCATTCTAATAGCGCATCAAGTTAGATATATAATTATTATTATTTATTATTACTCATTACTACAACAGGCATAAAAACTACCACAAGAATTTGCGTTCCTCAAGTTTTAAGACTTACGATTTTACATTTCAAATATTTTAGGTGCGGATAAGTATTGACAAATGCTGTAATAACATTGCCCCGTGCTATTTATTCCGTATTTCACTTTTAATCTCTGCTTGCAGTCATGTTACCAAGAAATTACCGGTGTGATGTGGTTTTATTATAATGGATATCAAATCGAAATGCTACCTGCACAAAATATAGAAACCTAAAGTGAAGACTTCACAAATTGTGATTTTACATTTCAAACATTTTAGGTACAAATAAATATTGACAAATGCTGCAGTAACTTTACCTCGTGCTATTTATTCATTATTTCACTTTTTATCTCTGCTTGCAGTCATGTTACCAAGAATTTACTGTTGTGATGTGGTTTTATTATAATGGGAATCAAATCAAAATGCTGCCTGTAGAAAATAGAGAAACCATTCGATTTTTCTTGCAAGTGTAGACCGCGATCGATTGCTATCACGATCAGCCCTCAAAATTGCCATGGAGATCGCTTATTAACGGAAGTGACCCATGGAAGCAACTTGAGAGGCTATTGTGATGGATGGAACTTCCATTTTAATTCCGCCTTTAGAGTTTTTTTCGCTTTTAATAATTTAAAATGTGACGGATTTTTTCCAAACTTACGGAATATTTTACTGAGGTTTTAGGAAATTAAGATGTGACTTTATGTTTAATTCATTCAGCTCATAATTGTGAAAAGTAAACAGTAAATGCTTTAGGATCATGAAACTGTCCAACTTTAATTTAATTTAACACATTTAAGGCTGGATTTAAACAATTACTACATTACGTCTAAGATAAATCAGGAGACCTACGTTGATGACATATATCTGTTAATTTTAAAGAGAAAAATAAACGAAAATGCTTTTTTTACCGTTAGCTGCCCAAAATTTCTTGTCTAATTTTTGCCCTGCCCCGATTCCGCTGCACTCCCTCATTTTATACTATTTTTAACATGCTCTAACCTCTCTTGTCAATTTTTTTCATTTAACTCTCCCGCTTGTTTCGAAAGTCCGCTACTAATTTCCATTCCCCTACTATCATACCAAATACCACCTTACTCGAATCCTCACTACTCAGCCTATCCCTTAAATATTACTATCCTACTGCCTAAATTACCAATACCTCCGATCTATATGCCTCTGCTCTCCACAGAATCCTACGTCCTGATAAACTGTACAAACTGCATTAATTTTTGACCTCTTCATTATACAGATACCTGACTCCTTACTTAAGGATAATCTTCTTATCTCTGTGTTATTGAGGTCAATTTACTTAGTACATTTTATTGTACAAACGAATGCATTAGCTCTTTTGAGAGGAACAATGTACGGTGTATAGCGACACATTGGATGAACTGGTCTGAATGACTGAACGGAAAATAGAAGCTGCTTCATTCATACTTTTTCAAGTAAATGATTATAACACTTTTTAATATTGCTGTTTTCAGGTATTCTCGTCGCGTGTTTAGTGCTAAACACGCGACGAGAATACCTAAAATCAGCATTATTAACAAGTATATGAGTCACGGAAGCCTTCAAAGAGATTATATATTTGTGTTTGTACAATGATATGTACCGTGTAAAGCGGTCTTTATTATCCATTTTCATAATATTCGACCTGTACCCCAGTTCATTCGTCATAAACATTCGACTAAAAACCCCTTGGCTTGTTGTCAAATCTGCACTAATTGATCCGCAAATATCATTGAAAGCCTTTAGATTTTGGGAATAAAATTACAACGTTTTCCATAATAAGTCATGGACCAATGAAATCACTTGGATCTGATGTTATCCTTCTTCACGGATGAATGGGTAGCTGTGATTTATTCCCACCATTTTCCCCTCGCGCAATTTCCACTCGCATGAATCTGCTTTAGTGAACCACGCCGAAGACCTTGAAGGGCTTCCCGCTAAATATTTTCGCACCCCAAAGGGTCGTCTCGCCCTGTCGCGCTTTGACGCTTTCGTCTTTTTTATTGAAGTGCGTCGAGGTGGCGTCGCGACGCCGGTCGGCGTCCCCGCGCGTCAAGTGACGAATCCCGAAATAGAGAGGGTATGGAATGCGTAAGTGCGTGAGTTCACCCCTCCTCCCACTTTGTATCGTTTCCAGGAATCTCGTGCGTATTTTGAAATAGAGACCAAATTGTAAACACGATTACTGCAATGCGGCTCTGCTACAGTTCCAACGAAGTAGTTGGTTCGCAATATTACCATTATTTACAAATATTGCTAATAATGTGGCCATTTCTGTCAGTTTTTTATTCAAATAGTTGCAAAGTGAACTTTTCTAATTCTTATAAAGCCAAATTGTGAAATCTTCACTTATTGGAAGGTCGACATTGTATTAAACAAAACTATGTATCTTCCACAGATTTTCTATTATAAACACAACCAGTTTTGACAGGCCATCATCAGCTACACCTTTTATCATCAGGTACACCTGGTGATGGTGTAACTGCCGAAACCGGTTGTGTTTGTAATAATAAATTGTGGAAGACACAAAGTTTTGTTTTATACTTTCTATTTAATTCAATTTACAGGCAACTAATTCATTTTTGCATCGGTAATTTATCACTCGATTCATCACTCATCTTGCGTTCTTAAACTTTCTCAGTAGTTGATATCATTAGTATTTTTACCGATCACATTGGTTTCAGGCTCAACTTTGTGGAAGTCCATTGTAGATATTGAAAAAAGAAAAGTTTGTGTTATTCCACGAATTCAGTATAAATATAATTGGTGTAATATGGTAGATTTTGTATAGATAAGTAGGTGGCATAAAACAAAGTGTTCTGTTTTCATAATTTATTCGTTTTACCACCTACATAATCATAAGGATGTTCAGGCTCAGATTATGTGAATTAGGTTGGCTCTCAAATCGTAAAGCGATTATATAGAAGATATGGGTAAATATTCAAGGTAGAAGATTGTACTCTTGGATATATTACGGCACCTCAAGCAATTCTTGGAAATAATATCCCTTTTGTTCACAGTTCATGTAAAGCACAAGATTCTTCATATCATTTACATACTAGAAGTTGAGGAAGACCAAGCGTTGGGGGAAGGTTTATCGTTTTGGTGCTGTCATTTGTGAAATTACTGTAGTATAGGTATAATAATTTTAATGAAAATCTAAGAAGCTGTTCGAATTTCCCCGTTTTTTTATGAGTCTTTTATTCATATGGAAATTAGGTCTTTTATCTATTAATTAGATGCAACATACTTATCAGTGAAATACATATTAACGAACCAATATATCAAGGTAACCTCATAATTCCGTAGATTTCTAAACACAAGATGAACGAGGGTTCATCTCGTCGATGTTTTTTCACGCCCAACCCGTCCCGAGCTCCCTACGAACCCTATAATCACCCGGCACGACTTCCCTCATTCCAACGAATAGACTAAGGGTGTGGGAGGTTGTGGCAGGGAGAGTTTTCCATCCATCAAGTGTTGCGTCGCCGTATCATTCCATCTGCCTGCGGACTGAGATTTAATAAAGCGGGAACGGACCCACGGATGCATCTGCGTTCCCTGCTTTTTTTTCTTTTACGCCTCGAGTGGCCCACGGCTTGGAAAAGCAGAAAAGGGCTTCCCGAGGGTAGAGAGCGAATCGGAGCTCATGGGGGTGTCGTGGATCACGCCGTGAAAGGCTTTGGAAGTGCGTGATAGGGGTCGCGTTTTGCCGTCCCCCTGTAGAGGCAGAGTTGGTAGGTGCCAGCTGAAAAAGGGTTGCTTTTGAGCACAGTGTGACACTGCACTTTCCATCGCAGATTCGAGGGGTATGGGTTGGATTTGTAAGCTTCAGTCAAGGGTTGCGTAATTTTTTTCCAGGGTACTTGCCATGTGCGTGCGTTCATATATGAAACCGGCAGGGTTTTGGGGGAGAGATGAAAGATCTTGTTGGAGTATGTGGAGGATGTAAGGGGTACAATGCCATATCTGCTTGGGATTGCAGTTGCGAACGAAGATAAGTTTGCGTTGAGGAGTATCATGCGAATTTTCCATCTTTGAGCAACGTGTTTCTATACGAGTTCCTACATTGAATTGAGCTTTGTACTCGAATTGAGTGAAAAAGGGGGGTTGAATTATGCTTAGAAAATCCAGTCAGTATTCTAAATGTTTAAAAATCACG